>JXSR01S036291.1:14873-27307 GCA_000969725.1 Ophiothrix spiculata | reverse complement strand
CACCCATCGGGAAGCCATCGGGAAATGAGCCAGCTGATGGCCAGCCGATGGCAACTAATTTGCATGTGAAATTGCCATCGGATAGTTATCGGATGATATTGCTATCCGATAACCATCCGATGGCCAGCAGATGGCCATCTGCAGGGTACAGTTTTTTTGCTATGGGCGAAATCAAATTGATTCAATTTTATCTGATAAAGTACTTGCTTCATTCTGGTTCATATGAATCAGACTCAATTAAAGCTCAGATTGTGACAACAAAGATTCAATTTCAACTTCAAGTTGTGACGAACATGATGAATCTGATGACAAATTAATTTGGATAGCGGATATTAAAATTTATGATTATACACCAATGAATTCAGAAACAGAATCTTCAGAAAACCATTTACACAACATTAACTGTGTTTCAATTTGTGTGCGTGGCAGGCATGACAGTTGGTCAAACCATGGACACTGCCATCAAATTTTAAAGACTTGCAGGCATGTCTTGAAGACTATTTAGTTCCCGTCAAAAAGTTTTCAACCTGCAAAGAGGAGTGTAAAATATTTACAATCATCATTGTAAGCGGGATAGTTGCATAGCATCGTCGCCTGCAAGGTTGTATTCCTATTTTCATTGTTGGGGACAGATTTTTGCAATACCTGAACTGCATGGCTAAGCAACTGCAGGCACATTGAGGTGGGATGAATATAGCAACAAGAAAACTGTTACAGACATTCACGAATCTCCTGCTTGGAGAGAAATGTACGGAGCTGGTGGAACATTTGAAGGCAACTACAGGGCCATATCACTGGAGTACAGTGCCGATGGCTTCCAGCCATTCCACCATAGTACATCAAAACTCTATTCAATTGAACACCAAGTTACAAGAATAATGTTTCCCCTGGCCAACATACGGTGTGATCTAGTACTGTCTCTTGTATTAGGGCTTATTCCAGGTGAATACACAAACCACCATAACTTATTTTCTTTGTAGAACCTGTATTTTTGAATAACATGCAACCAAAGTGGGTCAAACTTTGTATTCTAAGAAAGAAACAATTTCTTTAAAAACAATTTCTTTAAAATTTTCCCGCAAGCTTCCTGAATTTCCCAGCCGCTAGGCGGCCAAGTTACCAAGTTTTTCCGAGAGGAACTTGGGCAGCTGAAAGTCGAAACATTAAAACTATTTTGTAGGATTTTAATCTGTCCCTATGTGTACGATTAACAAAATATTATAGTTAGAATAGGTCTTACATTCCATATCTTTAAAAAGTAGGCCTAAGAATCCATTTTTGTTTCCTTTCTTTACAGGTCATATATCAAGGAACCACAAGCCAGTGCTACCCAACTTTTGAATTTCCGGCAGATTGGGACATCTGCCATATTAGCAACCACTGGAGCAACTGGCATTCAATGATACAATATGTGGATACCGTCCTAGATCCATACATGTCTATAATAGCAAGAGGCAAGAATTGCATGTGACAACCAGATGACCAGCAAGGTCTGATCATCCTTGATGTCTTTAAGGCCCACCAGGTGAAAGAAGTCAATGAGATGACCAAAAGATGAGAACTGTCTTAAAGTAACTAGCTGCATTGGAAGGCTCCAGCCACTTGACTTGAGCCTCATGGGCGCTTCAAGTTCCTGTTATATGAGAGAGCTTCACCAACTGGTACACTGATACTGATGAAGTGGCTGAAATTACTGGGAGGTGTGGGCAATCCAGAAGATGAACCATGCAAAGTAGACTTAAGACTTTCCTACTTGAAGCCCATTTATGCCAATTGGTTGGTGAAAAGCATGGATGCTGTTGCTTAAGATCCTGATGAAATTACATGCGGCTTTGTGCCGGCAGGCATTTCAGAAGCTATCAACAGGGCACCGACTGAGGAATGCAGTTTTGATGAAGAGGAAGATTTCAGTGAAATTGAATCTAGATTTGACTTTGAGAATTAGATCTAGACAAACTTAAGCATTTGCAAAAATACTGTAACTTAAGATCATTAAAAGCAGTAGACAAGAACTAAACCACTTGCCTAGGTTTAAAATGAGTGGAATGGATGATGACCCATAAGTAGGAAAAATAGGGAAAAAAACACTCTGTAGTTCAAAAAGCATGTTAGATTGAAAACAAAGTTAAGTAAAGTGTAAGAACTAGGTTTCAGGTCGAAAAGGGAGTATCATATCACTAAGAAATTCACCTGCACATCGACCAACGTGATATACGCCATCTCATGTAAGCGCCATCCTCACATCCTCTATATTGGAGAGACACAACATCGTCTAGCTGACCGCTTTGCAGAATATTGAAGGGACGTGCAGATTGGTGATATGACCAAACCAGTGACAAAACTTTTTTTTTCTACTGATCACAATATCAAGGACATGACAGTGCAGCTCTCACAGACATTTTCGACATGACCGCCAGAAGAATTAAAGAACAGAGAATCATTATTACAATTGGGAATGATCCAGCCTGGTGGAATGAACATGGAATTCACTGTCTTTAACATGAAAGCTTAATTCCATCCCCTTTTTTGTATTGGAGTTCATAATTTTTCTATCTTTGTAGCTTTTCTTGTATATATAAAATAATAAACTCAAAAAGCCTCAAAATAGAAAGCATAGGCCTGTACAGAGATGACGGGTTAGCTGTCATGCGATCAAATTCGGGTCCTCAAGCTGAAAGGATCAGAAAATGTCTTAACAAAATCTTTAATGATTGCGGCTTAAAGATCATAGCACAAACTAACTTGAAGTCAGTTAACTACCAATCACTCTAGCTCGCCTTAAAAATGAAGGCCTGAGAGGGGAGCGTGGCCTCAACACTTTCAGGCGCCAAAAATGCATGGCAAACAAAATACCAATTTCCATGCGCTATCTGAGCTTTAGACTGCACGCATGTCCAAATTGAGAAACCAACGCTTCATGGTAATGAATACATATGTTGCAAAGAAAAGGTGACTTTAAATGTGCAAGCAACGTGTGACGCTTCAGAAAGATTCACAAGCGTGTCAGCAAATTGGCCAGGGTCAGTTCTGTACAGGGCTCAAAATACCCAAAGGCAATAAGGCAATTTGCCATGGGTGCCCCTACCATTTGCCTTGGTGCCCTACAAAATTAAATACAGCTTTAACATGTAATGCCTTGGTGCCCTTTTAAAAATGGGTAAAATTGCATGTCCGCCCTAAAACCTTACTTTGGGCCCTGAGTACACGATAGTAGAATTTGGAGAAATTCTGCAGTCGGAGCTTGAAATGTCACAGTCTAAAACTGCTGCTCTTTTATTAGGTGACGAGGGTTACGGTGTGGCTCCATGGCTAATGATCCCATTCAAAGAACCGTTGCAATCTTAGGAGGAAGCATCATACAAAAGGTGTCATAAAAATAAGCGCCAAATTATTGAGCGCTGTTTTGGTCAAATGAAATGCCGATTTGACTGCTTAGCAACAAATTGCGGAAGAACATCCTGGGGGATATCCTTCCATGGTATGAGTAGGGTGAGAGGAAAAGATTGATTAATACAGCCTGTTTCCTAGATCCTCGTTTCAAGGTATAAGTAGTCCAGTTAGATGGACCTAGCTAGCGAACGCAAAGCGTGAGCGGAGAGCGAAGCCTGACAAGCAGGTACCAGCTTTGCGTTCGTTTCGAGCTCCATCTAGCTGGACTACTTCAAATTCATCAAAAATAAGCATGGTATTTACGCCGAAAAAATACAAAAGCAAATCATAATAAAAAACAAATTATTTCAAATTCATTAACAACATAAAATTAAAGGTAATTTACATCAAAAACTATCAAACAAAACATAAAAAAACATGCATCTGCAAAATGTCACTGACGTGTCAAACGAGCTAATAAATTATCGTAACATAAGCTTTTACCATTATAAAGATGATAAATAGAGATGTTAATTGCGGCAGTGAATTCCCAACATATTTAGAATAGACCAATATCCAACATAACACACAAAACATTTTTTGCAGTCAATAAATATACCCATTGAAGAATTTGGACCAGTTGAAGAAGTGCTCTTCACTGATGTTGATGTTGACGATGAGCGTGATGTGCAGCACCATTCCCGTGAGCCTGAGACAACCACTGGTGCGTCGTCTTAAACTGACAGGGTTGACATTGCTGAAGACCAACCAAACATTTATGTGCTAGATGTAGAACCAGCAGCTAAAAAGAAGATGACTCTGGCTAGCTGGTTGGCCACAAGTGATGCCACTGCTGCAGCTTCTCTTCTTGCCTGTAAGTCCCAGAGAGAGCGTCTTTGCTCAGACATCAATTTATACCAACAGTCCCTTCCATTGACCTAATTGATAAGCCCCTGGGCCTGAGGTGGTGGAAAAGTCACATCTGTGACTTTCCAATCTTGGCAAATCTTACCAGAAGTACATGTGCACTCAGGCTACCTCATCACCATCAGAGCGTATGTTTAGCATAGCTGGTCAGATCATACCCCCCAAGATCCCGTCTAAACCCACACATGGCCAGCATGCTCATCTTTTTGAAAGGTAACTTGTTAAAGGACAAATTTATTTAAGTATAGTTTAAAGGAGAATGGTCCGATAGCCTCAACTCAATATCGCCAAAGCTTATCCCTATCACCCACACCTTTTAATATATTTCCTGGGCGCATGGTTAATTTGGTCAAAGAAGTTCACAACAGTATCAGATACCGAATTTACAACCATGATGCATTCACGCTGCTAATAATACTATATGACAATCAATGCAAAGTTTGGACCAAACATGGTGCCAAAAACCAAACAATACATCAGTCAGATATTAACAATATTGTTACAGTCCATTAGTTGAAGAAGACCTTAAGTGGGAGCTCAGAAAATCTTCCTTTGTTGCCATCTGCGTGGATGAATCTACAGACCGCTCGCACTTAGTTGTGGTCGTTAGGTATATAGGCTCTGCTTAGATGAAGACCACCTATCCGAGCCTTGTGACCATCAAAGATGGCACTGCAGCCACAGTGATGGATGCAGTGAGGAAAGTACTTGAAACATATGGAGTAGGTATGTTATAAAGTATCTGGACTTGGTACTGATGGAGTTAGTGTAATGATCAGCAAGTTTAATGGTCTTTCAGCATGAGTCAAGAATGAGAATCCATGGACTCAAGATAACAGTAAGTATATCAACAGCTTTATGAAAAACAGCCCAAATAGGCTAACCAAATATGAAGACTTACGACTGCTGTGCTAAACTCGGATATTGTGGGGTTCAAGCTTCATTATTTTGCTGGCAGGAGTAAAGTGTTCAAGTCCGTACAAACATGTGCATGAGGAAAATCACTTCATAGATCCCAAAGACTGAAGAACCTATGTGTGAAAGTACCATGTGTACCGTTGAAGTACCATGATAGCTACATTGTAATGCATTTTAAAAATCTAAGAGGCTCTTTGGAAGTTATTGGTGAAAAACTATGTGTGAATGGAACAGTAGTCAACTGTAAAATAGACCATCAACTTCCGAGATTCATCAACATTGCTGATTATAAGGCTTACAAGTGGCACGTAGGCCAACCCAATCCAAATGTGACCTGCAGTAACTGTTTGGGCAATGGACACCATCAGTATCAAAAAATGCAAAGCTTGCTTTGCGTTTGGACACACAAAGGATATTGACACTGCCACAGCTAACTGTCATAAATTGAGCATGTTTTTGTTGAATATTTTGTTGAGTGGGTGTCCAGCTGGAAAGTGCCAAGTCAAATCTCAAACCAAACAGAAGTTATACAAGCAATGCTTCTACTCATCATCACATCTATAGCTGAGCCTAGAATTACCTAGAATTAAGAAAACAGAAAGTGCAATTGCAGCAATGAAAGCTCAATTCTAAATTTATTCAATGATGAAGCTTCCCAGGAGCATTACTGATGTCCAGTTCAACCGTGTGTGGGCACACCAGCACACCTGAGCAAAAACAGTTGTTCACTAAGAACCTATCACTCCCAATATGTTGGGATATATTATGAACATTTTGGCAGTAATGGCCTTACAGGTGTAAGAACTTGTCACATGTTTTTTTATTTCCAATATCTATTAAGGTTTTGTTAACTTGCAAAACTTTTTCTAGAAAAATGTAAGACAGATCAATTAAGGTTAGGTGCTACTAATTAACCCACATGTCCACTGAACATGTACATACAGCTAGCAAAATTAGCAGCTGTAGCATGATGATTTATTGTTCCATCCCATATCTCAATCATCCTAAAATTATCAACTAGGGTTTAAAAAAAACAATTTTAACGGTGTAAGAAACGAGAAATACATAGAACTAGCAAAATTTGCAGTTATCATCTGATAAGTTCTTGTTCCGTTTCATATTCTTTGTAAATTTCAACCTTCATAAAAGTATGACTAGATTAAGTAAAAGTCTTAACAGGCTTAGTACATCTAGATGGACCTCGCTTCTAGATGGACCTCACAAGCGAGGTCCATCTAGATGGACTACACAGTCGAGGTCCATCTAGATGGATTAAACAGTCTGTGAAAGATGAAATAGCATATTATATGTACTGAATCAGCAAAACAGTTGTTCACAAAGAATCTAAATCACTATGATATTTTGGCATCTACAGTGTACTACAGTGTACATTTTTGACACTAATGACCTGAAAGGTGTAAGAACTTGTCCTATTTGGGTTTATTGGCAATAAACCATTTTATCAGCACTAATGAGTCCCTTATTGGTGTCCTTGGGTTTTCTGAAGGACACCAATAAGGTTCTCAATCTTTTGGCAAAGTAGGGTTTGCCAAAAGATTGAGATTTGGATGCAAATCAGTTTTAGCATTATGTTTATCACTATTGTTAAAAATGGCTTGTTTAAGGTGCTGGTACATGTAAGTCACATGGACTAATACACTGATTTCTTACATCTGTTTACAACTTTTGATACTCACACATTTGTTTATATTCTTTTCAAAAAGAGAAAGAATATCTTGGATCTTCGGGATAGCATTGTGCAGAGGGCTGGTGAGACTAGAGCCGTCGTCAACCTACCAATATCACCTACCAAAATAGGCCTAGATACCCCTACCATATAAATACACTGGAGTTCTTAGTGACTAAATTGATTGGTCACTGATTTATATTGATGAGAGGAATTACCAGATAGAGAGGGGAACTTGGTCAGTGGAGAAGGATAGACACTGAGAGGGAGGTTGGTCAGTATTAAGGGTTAGTCGAGGGATCTGGGACCAATACACAACAAGTAGATGCAGGGCAAACCTTCAGGAAAGGACTTTCAGGGGCCAGATTGTGTTGGCAATTGTATCAGAGGACACTTTGCATAAGGTGGTCAGGCACCAGATACCATCATAATTCACCTTGGTTCCAATGACATATTTGTAGCTAACAGGCATGTTCTCCCTTCTGACCTCGGGGACATTACAGCAAGATTGGCATCAACAATTAATGAGATCAGAAAGTTCCTCCCTGGTGTCAGAATCCTGTGGTCTGACATTTTGCAGCGCCTGCTGTATAGGGGTGAATTAGTCAGTGGTGCCAGGCACAGGTCTACACAGAACATCAACAGCTATGCTCCGGACACAGGGGCATGTTTTCTACCATTCTGGCATGGTTCACCTGGAATACAGGCAAGGCAAGGTGGGAATAAATGTTTCTTATCTCTATAAAAGGTTTTTCAAGGTTTAGCAAATTTGGAAAGTGACCAAATCTGATCTTTTTAAAGGTTTGCTAAAGAAGAAGTAAATTGCTGATGAATGCCCATCAATGCAGAATAACTGTATCACTGTACAAAATCTTCATATTAAAGAAATGCAGAAGCAAAAGAGACTGCTTTTCCACATTATCATATTTCGAATGTCAAAAAATGTAAATAAAAAAAAAAACCAAAAAACACACATTAGCTGCAAACAGGTACAACTGCCTGAATAACCTTTAGGGCTCTTATCATAATTAAGGTACCCAGGAATCCTGCAGGAAGGAGCGCTTAAAAATCTTTTGTTCTCTCTACTTTAAAATCCTGTCTCATTAAAAACCAATTCATAAAGGGAGCACTACTAATTGATTTTTAACTGCTTCACTGAATGTGAATGTATTGAATTCTATAGGATTTATTGACTTCTAAATTCAAACTACTTGAAAAGCATTGGTTACACACTGAGTTATTGTTGTTAAGTACTGCTCCTTCCTGGGTCTAATCTGGGAGCACTCACTGAGCAAGGAATCCTGATGGAAGGAGCATTTTAGAATTCTGATAAGAGCCCTTAAATTAAGTATTGATGAATTCAGGTCTGCATTTGACTCAAGATGTGAACAAAATTGCAAAAAAATGCATTTTGTCAGTTCAATTCTGTAGTTAATGTTTTTGTCAACAAATTGTTGGTTGAGAACAATTAAAAAAGCAGGCTTTTAGTTGGAGTTTTAGTTAACAAATTCTACTCAACAAAGGGAAACAATTGAAAACAAATTAACCGTACTAAAATATTTCCGCACGACAGGCAAAGACCATTGATTCACCATTGACAAGATGTAATCATTCGTAATCCGTCATAAATATTTTCTTTTGGTGGAGATGAAGTATGTGTGCAATAAACACCTAATTCCAAACAAGGATCTTGTTATAAACTTACATCGATTGAAACGAATTTTAAAAATCATAGGGTCAATTTATATCAATGAAATCAACTTATTCCCTCAAACCAAATCTGCAGGGTGCGGATGTCAAAAGCGTGTGTGTACATGTGCAACTAGCTAAGCAGTGATTGCGAAAATGCTTGCGTGTACATGGTGTAGTTGCGAAAATGCTTGCGTGTACATGGTGTAGTAGTTCTTTTGAGCTACCTAATATTTAGTGCAACAAGTCATTGTTATCTTTTAATCTGATATATAATTCCAATGCATTCTTTTATAATAACGGAGGCCTGATAATGAAAAATCAGAACACACACTTGTATTTTGTTTGATGTCAAATGTTTGGTGGTGTATCCGTTATTGATTAGAAGATGCATTGCGAAATTAATGCAATCACAAAGAGTTGTTGCACAACCTATTTTGCACCTCAGAAATGGGTATAAAGTGACCCATTCAAATAATATTTTACGTGGTTGATATTTTCAACAATTTTACAATTTAGTTAACGCCTAGACTTTTTTCTTTGTGTGAACGAAATGTGCCGTTAAATTGCACTTCTGTGAACATTTTTTCTCGTAAAATGACCGCGATTCTATTGTTCTCCTTTATCCGATTACAAAAAACTGAATTTCTTGGTCGGTAGCATTACAAATTGTAATCACTTGTAATGGGTTAACAAAATTGTCACTTCGCTACGTACAAATCTTTCGTAAATATGAATAGACTTCACAGTAGGACTCAATGGACTGGTAGACGCAATTAAAAGGAATTACAATTTACACATATGCTAATTCAACAAAAATGAGGAACAATTTTGTTGACTGTCGTCAACTCGATATTTGAACTGAGAAATTGTGTAGTAATTAAATCATTACAGGTCAGAAATGAAAATGTACCAAGCAAATTGTGCCCTGCCAGAGATGGTAAGAGGAGACTTACAGGAGCATGGGTGATTGCCTCATTTCTTTTTTTTTTAAATTATTGTACGGATTTTTGTACCAAAATATTGGTAATTTGTGACATTTTATGTAACCAAAACTGATTTTTTAAAGAATCGGTTCAGTTATCTGTAAGATATGAAGGAGACAATTAAAATAGCAAATGAACTGAAAACATAAACAAATTGATAGGTAGATAGTTAAATTCGATAAATGCATACCAGTTATTAAAATGTATAGTAACTTTAAAGAGCTTTTAAAACAAATGATTTATCATTTCAATGGTCAAGATTTACCAACTCAAATTGATATGACAAATTGAGCAATTATTAAAATCAAATTTGAGCCACATCCCACCCACATTTGATAAAAGGTGCATTTCTTTTGAATTGTTAAAATACTTGTTGCCACTAACAGTTTTCACTCTTTGGTAGATAATATTGTTGGACCAAGAAGACTAGAAATCATATAGTACTTATACCATATCAGTATTGACAACACAGTAGATATTTAAAACAAATTCATTTTCACCAAGACAATGATCTTGTGAGATGAATATAGTCCCCTCAGAGCCAGAACTGTTTTAAGTCAATGCTGCTTAATGACAAAATATCATTTCAATTAAGGATCTTAAAAACCAACAAGAGAAAAAAGTCAGAGACAAGAACGCAAATTGTTAGTTATCACTGATCGTGAATCAAATAACAGGTACGGTCGCTTCAAAACGTTTATGGCCCAAAACCATCAGTTTCAGATGCTCAACCGCCAGTTGAGTTTTGAAGTGAACCCCTAAAAAGGGTTTTTTTTTTGTCATGAAACAGTAGCATGGACATTAGGATATACACATTTCTGGTTCTAAGAGGAAAAATAAACACATTTCAAATTGCATGACATACATATAGCTTGTCATTAAGTTACAAAGTTTCATGAATGTTGACAAAAAATAAGATACTTTACAAACCATTAATTTTATAAATGGGTACACATCTGTAAAAATAGTAACTGAACATTGTCATATTTTGTAATAATAATAACTGAACATTTCAATGTTACATACTGCATCTAATGTTGAGATGTTGATAATTCACAAATGTTTTTCTGAAATTTAGCTACAACAAATACCACATTCAAAGGCAACTTCGACAAAATAAGAGCTCTAATGTTGTCAGGGTGTAATTATTGTCAAATTCGTTTGCAATAATGAATAATGCCATTTGCCTGGAATTGCTATCATAAATTGAGTATAAAATTTTGTAAAAATTGATCATCTATTTGGCTGTTTTTGTTACTTGATTTTCTACAACACAACAAATTGCTTTATCCCTTTTCAAAATAATACATCCTACCTTACTCCTGTGTTGGAAATCATTCCCAGGAATCATCGTGTCTCTTTTTCATCATCCACTTTTCTGTATTTATGATTAAGTTTTTACATCCTCCATTTCTCTGATGAAGTTTTTTCCACACTTTACTTCCATAGTTACGAAATTCCATTCTCCGTATTCTCTGAAGTTATGAATCAGCATTATCCATCCTCGACTTCTCCCGATGTCCTGTCAAGCAGCATCTCTCTTACCTTACATCCTGGGTTTCCTCTCTCTATTTGACTTGTTCAACAATCTCAAATGTTCAATAGAATCATTCACCCATCCAGTTATCTTGATATGTTCACATAGTCAAACATTTATATAAGTTCGGTTTGTAAGTTATAATAATGTCAATGTTGTGTCTTCAAGGTTTGGGTCCAATGTTACGTCAATCTGGCATTTTATATCCTTTTACTGGTATTCTTAATCCTATTTTGGTTTATCTGAAACACAATAGGAGATTTATAATTTATAATAGTTTAAAGTTAAAACCTTAACATCAAAACAATCTGCTCTAATGCATTTTAAGGCCTCTCCATTACTTTTCTAACTATTTGTATTACATGCAATGATACAACATGTTAAATTACACCGCCCTGGAAGGTTAATAACTAGAAACGTTTTTCGCGGCGTTTAATTCTATACTTTAGGCAATTTTTGTCATGTTGAAGCTACTTCCGGTTTCAGTTCCGGAAAATACCGACTGATGCATTTTTAATGTTATATTTTTTCACGAACAAACTAAAGCATTACATGCTGAAAAATTGACCGAATTATGTTTGTAGAACTTTATACTAAATAACTCACTGCAATGACAAGAAGCTGAAAAGATAATGTCACTTGACAAAGATTAGATTTTATTTCCATTCACTTTACTTCAATCTTTTCGCCATTTTCTAAGTTCTCTATGGCAAATTTAACCAAATAAATGTCAAAATCAGTTCTGTGCAACATTGTATTTATGAAGAAAATGTTTAGAATAAGATGTCTATTTTCAAATGAAACCTTTAATTTAATGTTGCACAGACTGAAATCAGAGAAATATTCACATTTTCCCATGTATTTTTTGTCTAGTTAAAACGTGGTCTATGCGTGAAAGTTCGGCTGATCGGGTCAGACCCCGAAGCTCCTCGGGCCAGACCTTGTGTAAGGCACATGGAAATAATTGCTGTAATCATTGCTAATTCATACTTTGCGAGAGCAAGGCGCTAAGGTAGTTTTCATTGAAGACAGTGATGATTTTAGCACTGTTATCTTCTATCGCACGCTTCAAAGAGTCTATCCAGCGACGAAAGCTATTGTCTTTAACTACAACGTAAGCCTAATCGATTGCTAATAGCTCTTGCAGTTTCAATACAGGGGATGGGAGGCCAATTATAATATTATATTTCCCAATGCGGGAGTTTAATTACAAGCCAGGGCGTGCGAGTAAATTCAAATGGTAAATATAGTGGTAAGTATAGCTTGAGGAGTGATATTTTGAATCTGGACATTTCATAGCCGAGACACTTCATACCCGTTT
>JXSR01S036289.1:0-20603 GCA_000969725.1 Ophiothrix spiculata | reverse complement strand
AAAAGCAAAATTTTGCTACAAAAGTTCTAAATAACAGATTTTCGTCTGGTTTTTTGCCAATTAAGACAGGAAATGATGATTCTAACATGTCTTTTAAGTTTGAGTTTTATAGCATGCACATTTTTTTCAAAAAGTGCGACTTAAACATTTCCGGGATTTCGACTTCGTGACAGGCGTGACCGATTTTGAGATGTAATAGTGGAGAAATAAGCAATCACTGAATGTTTGTTTATTGCTTTGCACATGTAGACTCCATGATAGAAGATAGATATTGATGTTTAACCAAAACATGACCTTTTAATAAAACACAGCAAAAATTTGTCTTGTTTTTCGTGACAGGCGTGACATCTGAAAACGGCAAATTCCAACAACACACTACTCGGCTATGATTAACATTTATTACTAAAACGCGATTGTACTTTAGAGCACAGAGACTGGGGCTTCTTATACACTAATAAGGAAAAGCCTCAGATGTTTTTCTCTGTTTCAGTACCAAATCAAATTTGGTGCAAATTTGAGGGTAAAATGTTACTAAAGCAACATTCAACTTATACCAGTCATAAAATAAGTTATTTTTGCTTTATGGAGAAAAACAAAAGTAGTTCCTGAGACCTTGACTTGTTTACTTTCAACTCAGGTATTACTTTTATGTCAGAATTGAACTTGAAAAATTCATGTATGTAATACAAGATCATGGAATTAGCCAACTGAAAATTAGAGGAAATGAGATCACAAACTTTTTAGTTCAATAATTTTATAACCAAAACATTGGATGGAAATTGTACAGTCATTATTTACTATTATTTTAAAAGAAAATATACTCAAGATAAAGTTGACTTGTTTTATACTATGCTCTTAGTTTTGAAAGAGCATGTCCTGTTCTTGAATGTGATAACTTTAGAATTCAATGTCGATATGTAGAATTGTTTTTATAGCTTAAAGAAAATATTTCAAAATATTGCGGGAAAACAGCAGCATCTTCAATACCAATGTCAAACCCTACACTGTTAATACTAATCAATAGGGGATGCTGCTAGTTCTCAATACCCTCACACTCTTCATGTGTAGTTTCATATTAAATGCCTACTCAATTCTTGCAACTTAATCCTGTAGAAATCTGAGCAGATAGTTTTGCACATGCAAAAATGTGCACAGGGGCTATATTAAATGTATTAATCAACACTGAAAATATAGACTGTATTCTTAAATTGGTTACATCTCCTATTGTATCATACATACCTGCAACCATGCGCCTGTTTTCATTTTCAATTGTAGGAAATCTCTGGATATATTTAGCAGGAGCCTGGAGTGGCTGGTCTGGGTTGGCACTGTGGACAGCTTGGTGAGCTAAATACAGGAATAACGGCTGTAAGAAAATAGCAAAGATGGGAGTGTTATTTTGTAGGAAATCTCTGGATACATTTAGCAGGAGCCTGGAGTGGCTGGTCTGGGTTGGCACTGTGGACAGCTTGGTGAGCTAAATACAGGAATAACGGCTGTAAGAAAATAACAAAGATTGGAGTGTTATTTTGTAGGAAATCTCTGGATATATTTAGCAGGGGCCTGGAGTGGCTGGTCTGGGTTAGCACTGTGGACGGCTTGGTGAGCTAAATACAGGAATAATGACTAAGAAAAAGAAAAACTGAACACTTTTTGCCATCACTATTAAATAAAAACAACTATTTTCACAAATTAAAAACACATTTTATCATATATCATGACAAAAGAGACAAATGTAAAAAACATTTCCTGTGTGAAAGTCACAACAAAGTACTTAAGAATTGCTCATTCACTTTGCCTCAGGAGTTTTGTGAATCATTGGAAGATGATATCTATACATTGATGGTGCCAAAGAGAATGGAACTCAAGAGCTAATTCATACACTTCCCACAATAATGGTCACATCAATATTAAAGCGAGGTTCACATTTGTTCCTTCAGTTCTCCAGAACTTAGGTCTATACATTCAATATCCTATTTTTGCTGAATCGTGTTGCTGAAGTTGTCTCTTTTCTTTGATCCATAGTGAAGATCTCTGTAAGAATACTACATGTAGCTCATGACAGATTTAAAGAAATCACTTTCTTGTCAAAGTTATAGCCTCTGATCCCAATATTCATACTGATGAAAAATGTAAATCTGTACACAAGTTACTTGTGTTGAATCATTTTGTTCAAGCCTCTGTAACGCTGTTGTAAATACCTTTGACGGATAAACTGGCCCATGATAGGCTTTTACACTTCACCATTCTTGTGGAAGTCACAGTCAATAACCCTAATAGTCGTACTGATAAAATAATTGTAACGAAGCTTACCTTTGTTGGATCATGCTGCTCAAGTAGTCTCTGTGCCTCTGTTGTAAATATCTCTGTAGAGTACTGCCCCATGACGGGCTTGTACACTTCACCATTCTTGTGGAAGTCATAGCCCCAATAATCATCCTTTATAAAATGAGAAATAAAAACAAAAAAGAGTTCAAAGGTCATTAAGATAAGAATTTAACCTAATCTCACGACTTACGTTTTGCACTGTGGTGGCCTGCAACCAGCATCCACCGGTCTTCAATGCCAACTGGAGATGTCACGTGACATGGTGATCTGCAGGTCAAGTGCCAGCCTCATAACGGTATCTATAGGTTGCAAGTTTGAGTTCTGCTTGTGTCAATGTGTTGTGCTTGCATAAGCATTTCATCCTCATTTCCTGCTGGGGATGAATATTTGTATAGTTCAAATGTATGTTGCAATATTGGCACTGATTAAGCTGCAGCTTACAAATTGCATTGTGTTTATTTCAATGTGTTTAGTATTAATATTTTAAACATTCTAGGAATTTGACCTGCAGATCACCATTAGATTTTGAAAAAATCAAAATTTTTTAATATATTTAAATTTTACTTTTCAGTGGCTGGCCAATTGTAAATCTGATGTTAAATCAATTTGAAAGCTATTGGGTTGTCCATTTTCAAGAAGATATATTCAAAAGTTCAAATGAAATCACTTCGGATAAACTCTTAAAAACAATTTTTATCAATTGTTAAAACACAGATCAGATAAAAGCCGAAGTGAAATTGTTGAGTTTAGGGTTACAGCCAAAAAGAGAAATATTGAGTGTAGGCTTGTGGATTACCCAGAATGCATTCCAAATCAACGGTCAATCTTACCTCTAATGATGTGTGTACAAAATAATCCTCTTTGCCATTGTAATATCCAAAGTGTGTGTCAAAGCCACGCTGTGTTGGAGTGTATTCTTTGGCAAAAAATCCCAGATGCCACTGATCAGGAAAAGAATGCAAAACAAAAATAGTGCTCAAACAATCATTCTATAGGATCACTTCGTCAATAGCTGCCATTTTACATAATTTGCATTGCACACTGCGGGATGTCCAGTCTTGAGTCAATGGCTCTTGAAATAGTTCCAGCTGAAGATCCATTTCAAGAGCCACTGACATATGGAAGAGAAATTACGAGAGTTTTTTTCCCATGTGGTAGCGATAGCCATTGCAAGATATACAACTTTCTTGCAGTCACATGATGATGAACCATCATGTGAATTGAAGAAAGCATAGCATCCATATGAACATGAAGGTTTGTTCAGTGTATAGACCCAATGGGGAAGTCTTCTTCTGGTCTATGTATTAGTGTGCTTGCTTTGGGTGCTTATATTTCCAAGTTCTATCTCCGACTGGGCCAAAAATATGTTTGGTGCTGGTATGCCTCACGATGATTACAGTGAAGTAAGCGGGTCCATAACAATTTGGTGGCAGTGGTAACTTATGAGTTCATATGAGGCTCTAACCGCTGAACTTGATGACTGATGACTTATTCTACTATAATTATCAAGATGCATACCTGGGGGTCTGAGAGCCAGGTGATAAAAAGCTGAAAAAGTGACAAAGTGCAGAAAAAGCTGCAAATAATATTATTATGACTCTTTTGAGACATCAAAAAAGCTGAAATTCTCACACCCTTGCATACCAGCGCCAAATAAATTTTCATCCCAGCCGGTGATCAAACCCAGAACCTTATGCAACAAAAGCGAACGCACCATTGCATAGACTAAAAGTGAATACCCTGTCTGGTCTATACTGCCCGCCCATGACAAAAGGGCATAACTGACATATTGATTGTTCTGAAATAATTGCCAATTACTGTGGCTGGCTCCCATTGACTTGCACATAAAAATCACATTTTTAACTGAAATTTGGTGGATGTATAGGAGTGAAAGTTGGTGTATTTTATATTTCTTATGGGTATTCAGACTGTCCACGAATTATTTATACCCGACTATCGGATTTTTTTGTGGAGAAGTGGTTAATGTTTTGGTCAAATCTTGTTAATTTTCAAACTAAACATGTCTTTAGCTTTCTGAAGAATTTTGAATCTTTCAAATCGCATGTTCCTGTGGAAAGTTTTTAAAGTTTTCCAAACAGGGTATATTTTGCGAATTGAAAATTTGTAATCAAAGAAATTGTCGAACTTAAACATTCAATTAAAACCTACCACACTGACACCCTTTACTTTTCTAAAGTTAAAACGTGAAATACAATACAATTTAGGTTTTATTTATTGGCTGTGACGGATATAGGATATAAAGAGTGTCCTTAGGAAAAGAAATGACGATTTTGGTTACGGTTGAACAGCTTTACAATAGCCAGTACAAATAATGTAAGATGTTACATGTACTCGCCTAAGGGAAACCCACATGGAAACTTTACATTTGACCATGTTGACACTGCTAATTACAACCAAAGTTAGTTTAAATGGCTAATATGGGTAACAACTCAATATTAAGACCAGAATTTGTCGACGGAACTGTGATTCCTCAACTTGCCCGCCAAAACGGTGTCCTGCTTCATATCTGATTAAGTCTATCTCGCTAATCTGAGTAGGAATAGATTCAGAAGTCTGCAAAGTAATGCTTTTTGTAGATCTTAGAAAATTACAAAAAAAAGCAAAAAAACAGAATATTTGAATTTGGTCAAGTTGTATTCATTACACTATGCAAACTTTAGTAAGTTTGTATGTTACACATATTTATTCATATTATACCCGCATTTTTATAGATCAAAACCATGTTTACATCATTTTTCAATTACTTCATCATGCAAAGCAATGAAGCATGATATTTTGATGAAACCTATGGAAAATGTAGAAGACTTATCCACTATTATGGGAAAGTTGTTGATTTTATGAAAAATTATGATTCAACTTTTTTTCTAATTTTTTAAACCGGGTATAAATCATTCGTGGACACTCTGTATTATGTCATTTTCTATCTAGTGGTGATGATAACTCAATTTTGTCAAAATTTTCAGTTATGCCCTTTTGTCATGGGGCGTCAGCATACCATGAGCACCAGGATGACTTGTTTTGACCCTATTTTTTTCCTCCAAATGATGCGATTTTTTTACCCCATCTTCTTCAATTTGGATATATTCGTTTTTAAATGTTTCAGGCCTAACAGTTGTGTTATGATTCCCCGATAAAATACTGATGCTAATGTATGATTAACTGCTATCAATTCTGACGTATTGATATCCATAAACATAAGTATCCATATATATGAATATTTAGTAAGTCGTTCATGACGTATTTATTGTTTCCTTACTAAATAAAGCGATGGGTGTGCAACAAATCGCTCTAAGCCAATCAAATGTCGTGATTTACCAAAACAATTTTTGACAAAAATGTAACACCTTTCAACGTTGCGTCGCGTTCATGTATTGTTGCGTTCGCGTGTTGATGTGCTAAATACGGTCACAATAATGAATAATTAATCACAAAATATTAATGATGGTAATTTATTTAAAAATTTTGCATACCTCCCGAAAGCGAAATTTAATGCCGCCATTTTGTTTCTCCTCTAAGACTGAAGTTCACGTACATTTACTAAATAAAATGACATTACATTAAAACAACAACATGTATTATCAATAATTATCAAATTGCGATCATCCTGAAATTGTTAGAATTCTTACCGTTTACACATTCCATCAAAATATATAATCCACAGCGAGAGAACCATTACACCGATTACACCAGCGTTTCTTCTTAGTGCATTTGTGTAGACCGCGTCGACTGCCACGACGAAGTTTACTACGCGTGATAAACTTTAGATACGCGCGGCTTGCAAATATGCGTTACGCGGCTGCAATCACGGCGCGCTGTAGCATTGCGTAAACAAACAATTCAACTTGTGGAAATATAATGATGTAGGCCTAAAAGTTATATATGATTTATTTCGGGAAAGTTGAAAGGAATTATATAAAAACAAACAACATTGACTGTTATGTTAACAATCGTAATTGTTCATGTGTAGGTCTGCGTGTGTGCTAATTAGTCATTAACATTTTCTTGCTCCAGTTTCTTTTTTCTTATTGGATTTTGTCGAGGTTATGGATCTTATTGAATGTTCTCAGTTCCGAAGTATTAATTACTATACTGCATGGCACTTACATAATATGCATGTTTCATAACCTCAGTTTACAGTGGTGCATCTAAGTTTTTTCTTTGGTTTTGAGTCTACCCTATACGGAAATTCCGCTTTTATTTTACATATGGATCCTCACTTTCTTGGGGTTTTGTTAGCTAATCCAGTGCCGCGCTTTTTAGTTTGTCGATGGCGAATGTCTTGTAGACATTCGCCAACAACAACAAAAACATTTCTATTTAGGAATTAAATTATCTTCAAGTTATGAACTTGATACGCCGAAGGTGTCCGATGTCATCAATTGAGTTTTTTATAGGCTTACAGGAATGCTTTTGTAAGACAAGATTGTTCGTCAGTTTCCCTTTTCATTAATTCCTCTATTCAGTAAAGGCTACATTCATGCCCTTTTCAATTAGGCCTATCATCATGAACATTTTTGCTTTTTTAACCAAAAAACTGATCCCATGCCGAATGCAGAGATTGAAGGGAGACGCCGGCAATGAAATGAGTTAAACCTTAAACCCATCTTAAAATCATATCTTTTATATGTTCTTGAAATTTAATATAATATATCAAATATATGCAATTAATTCTAGGATTACATATATAATCATAAAATTTACCTTTTGACATTTTGCCGCGTCTTATTTTGGTTTACGGCCCACGTTTCAGCTGATCCAAAAGTACCATGCCGCGCGCCGAGGCTCGATTTTTACCGCTAAACGTTGCGTCATAAGCATGAGACGTAAATTATTATGCTAATAAGAGTGTCACAGCAACTAAAATTGTCACGGCAAATGTGTTACATTTTAGTGAGATAAATTATCTTCCGTTGCACACCCCTTCATATTTATATAATAAAACAAATTAATAAGCTCATGAATATTTAAACATGAATATTCATGATCCATGGGATATAGCGATAGTTAGATTTTCCAACCGCCGCAGTGTCGTCGCTATATATCTATTTACTATTTTCTACACACCGGAACTTTGAAATCAAATGATTTTTAATTCTGCAAATTTGATGGCGAATTCTAGTGGTAAATATTTTGTCCTTTTGTACAGTAAAGTAGGTGAAATACAAAAAATCGCTCGCATACAGACACCTCAGAATTTTTTTGCAATTTTATATAGGCCTATAATAATTTCATAAATATAGGCCTATATGCGAAAAGAGGAGAAAATGATTTTTGACTATACAAGTCTACCAAGTGCTCTTGAGCATACAATGAACAAACTTATAACATCTCTCCCTCACATTTGACACATCCTCATGTCTTAATTGCAACAACCCAATTCACTTGACCCTCAATCCAATGAGGGATTTGCCTAGGCATTCAAAATACCCTAGGGACCACCAGCTGCCACCAAAGTGTAATAGGCAAAACGTAACCACCCCCATTTATTCTAACAGAATACATCATAGCAATGCAAAACAAATTTGCAGCCCTGAATGAATGAATGAATGACAGAATGAATAAATAACATAATGAATGAATGACAGAATGAATGAAATGAATGAATGACAGAATGAATGAAATGAATGAATGACAGAATGAATGAAATGAAATGAATAAATGTGTGAATGAATGTACAATACTCATATGTGGTCCCAAATGTGTGACAATGTGGAAAGCCATGTATTTAATTAGATGCCTGCAGATTGGATATGAATTATTCATGATAACCAAATCAGAGTGGTGACACAGGGATACACACAGAAATGGTTCTGAAGATTCCCTTATATGATGATAATGATAATGGCCAGAGTAATGGTACTACAGTGAGTATATAGCCTATTTAAATGCTGAGTATTTTATTATTATTTATTAAAGTCGGCGTCACAATTCTTCAGACGATGTAAAAACACATCCAGAGTACAGGGCCAATTGTTTACAAACGCGATGGTGCCCTGCAATTGGTAGTCACGTGACTGATTTTGTTCGAGGAATTTTGGCAGAGACTTTAGAAATGAAGAAACGAAAAAGCAAGCAAAGCAAGGAAATAATGATAGGCCATGTGGTTATATTATAACTGAGGATTCCATGTTGCATTCAAGATTAAATCCAAGTTAATTAAAAGTTCATCATATCAAAACCAGAAATAGATAGAAGCTTATGTACGATTCTATCTATTTCTGGTTTTGATATGATGAACTTTTAATTAATTCTCGACACCAAACCTAATGTACCTATTCAAGGATATATCCAGTTAGATGCAGCCTGGAATTGAGCTAACCTTTCCAACCAAATGAGTGACATAACCCTGTGTTTTCAGTCTGGAATTGAGACTAACTAACCTTTCCAACCATATGAGTGACATAGCCCTGTGTTTTCAGTCTCTGTGCTACAGTTGTTTCATTTAGTGACAGGGCATATGGTTCATAAGCCTGGATGGTCCCATGTTGTAAACCTGCAATGTAGGAATGAATATGTGACAATAACCTTGATGAATGTGATAATATATGAACAGGAACGAAGGCATATGAGTAACTTTAACACAAAGACTGAAAACACAAGGATATGTCTGTCATGTGGCAGCAAAAAGAAAAAAAAACTTGTTCTGAAAAGTACATGTATGGACAGCAACCTCAGCATGCGCACAAAATGCTCTGCAGAAAGTACGTGCTTGAGTCATTCCAATACAGAGCCAGTATAGGAATGAAATATGCATGTGAAATGTCTATGTTCATGTGCTAGAATGGGCAATGGTGGTAATAAGACTACAGTTCCTTTAAACAAAGAAAGCTATTATGATTAACAGGATTAACCATAAGAAATTTCTCTTCTTGAGAAGAGAGAGGTGAAAAGCATGTGTTTCATCACTGATCATAATTGTCAAAATGTTGACAAATAGAACACCTTGTTTGCTGCAATCTCTCTATAAGTTATAACCACATGGAAATGTGTGTGGACGGCTTTGGTGAGGAGGTTGACAAAATGGTGATGTTTACATGCTTGACCTCTGCAATTGCCAATGTAATGCGCATGTTATGTGTTTGATGCTCAAAATTAATGCTGTCAGGACCCTGGTCAATTGTGCGAGATTGATTAGTCGTTTACAGCATATTATTTTGGATAAGACAGCAGAGACCAGTATAAAATGTATTGTGCAGTGCAGTGGCATAGTCAGCATAGGGCAAGGGGGCTGCCCCCCACCCCCCAACAAAATATCAAGCGGGAAATCGGGACAGCAAGCGGGAAAAATCGGAAAGGACAAGAAAAATGAGAGAGCAGCTACAAGACTGCTAGACAGGAAACATGGCGAAAACCTTTTTTTTTTTTCTTTTTTTACATGTCAGTTTTTAAAATCGACTTGAATTTATTTTGGGTATACGAAAATGGATTTTTTGCTGGAAAAAATTGGGAAAAAACGTGCACATGTCGGAGGGGGGGGGGGAAATAGGGAAAAAATAGAGACGAAATGTCTTTGCCCCCTTCTGACCGAAAAGTCTGGCTACGTCACTGGTGCAGTGCAGGTACAACAAGGTGAATCCCAGAGTGGCTCAACTTACTTTCCCAATCATGTGTGTTTGATACCCGTGTGATTTCAGTCTTTGTGCTATTGTAGTTTCCTTCAGTGGAAGGCCATATGGGAACTCACCCATAAGGACATCATGCTGCATCCCTGTTAATATACATGGCAGGATTTGGGTTAGACAATAATACATGCCTGGGGGGTAACTGATATTGGTGTCCGGATAACCACCTGAGTTCCAAAGGTTCTGAAGGTGACCCTATGTGAGACCAAACATTGACAAAAATGGGTGAAATGACACCCTTTCTGAGACTATAAATCTACCATATCTGTTCAAATGGATACCCTATCCGGGACCATACCTGTTCAAATGAATACCCTATCTGAAACCGTACGCAAATGTGACAAAATAATTATTAAAAGAAATCATAGGTAAATTGTAACTGTACACCATTTGAACACTTTTAAGAAGTGTTTCTAGGTATTAAAGCACTTCATTGGCAATTTAAGGCACCATTGTCATTAATTCAACCATTATTCCTTAGCTTCGATTCCCTATCAGAGACTTTAAAACCTAAATTTGATACCCTATGTGAGACTTGCAGAGTACCAGATCGATTTTGATACCCTATATTGCAAGTCTCGAGACCTGTGTCCAGGTCTCTCCATTTTGGTAACGAGGGTGGTTACCCGGTCAGAATGCCCAGTTACCCCCTGGGAATACATTTGTGGTATACACTCCCGGTCAAAAGTGTTTGCGCACCTGTTACATCAGACATAATCGCCTTGTTTATATAAAATTATCCATTATTTTCGTGAAAATCCTGTTTGTGTTCCTGCTATATTTATCTAACATTAATAAATCAAACTCTCTTGCGATTTTTGACCTTCCGTAACCACTGAAATTCATAATTTTCTAAACCATGTCAAAACCCCACGTAAAATTCCCATAGAGCTGAACCTACTTAATTATTCATAAGCTATTTTTCCCCATGTAAAGCTATAGGAGATTTTCGCGTCTTTTAGACGTAGAATTTTACACAAATGCGCAGTAATTTAATTCGACTTTTTGTTTATGCGCAAATTAAAGAAATTGGTTCTGTATACATTAAAACGTATAAAAAGCATTAACAAGATAATATTTAACGCTATATCTAGTTGTTGATTCTGTTTGTTTCAGTAGCAAAACTTTGATTTAAAGAAGATGCATAGATAAATTATCGGGAACCATTGAATTAAAGGCACTCTTTAAACATTTTGAATTACCCATTTTTTTTAATAATGTCAATACCATAACAAAAATTATTTGATGATTATTTTGAAATTTAAAAACTGAATCACTTCAACTCAAACCCCCTTTGATCAATTTCAAAGGTTTGTGACTTTATGATGTAGAAATCGTTGAAGTAAACTTTTGTATACTCTAGACTAGGGCTCTATGATGTTCATAGGGTGGAATGAGAGCTTGGTCATTCACACTTGCTTGGCTATGCTTAGTAACCAGCAATTATTCATTCGAGTAATATCAAGTAGAAGACCTTCACACTAATACTAGTCATGCATGCATGGTGGTGGACATACCTATTGCTTTGTTGTATGAACAATAAGAGGGCCTTTAATACTACTCGAAGTCTTTGGTTGATACTCAATGGTTTGTTAACTACGTGTTTACTTAAACCAAACCTTGAAATAACAAAGCATTTAAAACAAAATGAGTCCATTAATCATCTCGGTATTGGCATAAATTAGCAGTCTTGAATTTCTGGAACCAAATCCTTTCATTTGCGCATAAACATAAAGTCTAAATAAATTACTGCGCGTTTGTTTAAATTTCTATGTCTAAAAGACATGGAAATGTCCTATAGCTTTACATGGGGGAAAATAGCTTATGAATAATTAAGTAGGTTCAGCTCTATGGGAATTTTACGTGGGGTTTTGACATGGTTTAGAAAATTATGAATAGTGGTTACGGAAGGTCAAAAATCGCAAGAGAGTTTGATTTATTAATGTTAGATAAATAAAGCATGTACACAAACAGGATTTTCTCGAAAATAATGGATAATTTGATAATAACAAGGCGATTGTGTCTGATGTAATAGGTGCGCAAACACTTTTGACCGGGAGTGTATAATATCTTGTCCACATCTTGTGCTAAATCAAAGGCATGTTTTATTTGGATGGATTTGGAAACCCCGGGGAAGGGCACTCACATATAAAAGTAACGTACAAGTGCCACCGCTCACCTTGGAAGTTGAGGTCTTTCAGTGCCAAAATTGGGTGAATAAACGGGGTCTTTCATTGACAAAGCTAAAAAATTGGAGGTCTTTAGGTGAAACTCATAATAAGTAGGGTCTTTCTGGGTCAAAATGGACAAAAAATTATACAGCAAAATTTCAACAAATTTATCAAAATTTCCAAAAATCAAATCAAGAAAGTGATAAGTCTTCAATTTGACAAAGGTGTGTCAAGTTCTTTTATTGACAAGGATTTTAAAAACATGGGGTCCAGAGTTGCCTGTCGTGTGGTTGTACAACCTGCGTGACGTCGAAAATTTTAAGTGTGCAAACTAGACCTTGTCGCATCTCGAAAATTTTGCTTGCCGTACGACAAGCCGATATATCGATTACCCTGTCGTGATGCTTGCAACGACACAATATTTTGAATTGGAATAAATTCAACTTTTCTTGCAATAGACCATTGCGACAAATATGCAAATGTGTCATGCTATATTACGACAACTCAAAATTGCAAATGCTTGGTCGTCTGCCGCAAGCACAAGCTTGGTCGTCTGTCGCAACGACAGCTACTCTGAAACCTCCTTAACAGTGGTCTTGTATAACTGAAAATGGGTCTTTCTTTGAGAGCGAGTAAAGTTTCCCAACTTTACATCCCCCTTGTGGTGAATTTTCAATACTTGCCTGTATGTATTGGATGTCTGCCAGTCATTATGGCACTACGCGTTGGCGTGCAGATTGGTGATACGTAATAGTTGAATAATATGACACCCTCTTTGGCTAGTTTGTCGATGTTTGGCGTTGGAATCTGGTCTGAACCATGAAAGCTGACATCGTTCCATCCCTATAGGCAATAATTATAACAACAAAGTTACTGTATCAATGGTTTTTACTTAGGTATTTTAACACGCTAGAGAGTTGTTCGGGCGCAAGATAAAAATATGCCGACACATCGGATGCAGATTTGTTGATTTTTGATAAATGATGAACAACTTTGTAGTTTGTTTAAATACTGACAATGAAAATCTTTCTGAAATCTGAAAGAATGAAATCAAATTTTAAATGAGTTTTTGTCCCTTTTGGTCTCTTTTGGGCCAAGTTCTTGGCAATATTTCAAAAAATAAGTCAAAAATCAAAATTTGAGAAATGTGCTTCTAGATTCAAAAATAAAAGAGGTCTTACTTTTATTATTACAAAGGTCTGTTAGGTTGTTTACTAATATATTGGACCAAACATTAGACATTTGGGTCCAAAACTGACCTAACCATCATATTTTGCATGCAAATCAACATGGACTTAATTATTGGTTGCAGATCTGCAAAGCATAAAATATTTCTGAAAATGAGGGGTTCACTATATACCATTAATACTTGCAATAGCAATTATTATGCCCTGAGCAAAACCAGTACCAGAGGGGGTAGTTGAATTTAAGGTTGGGCACGTTACACGCATGATGCATTACACGCACACATGATCCGTTACACGTAACAAATAAGTGGTAAACGTGTACACGGATGAAACAAAATCTTTTCAAAATTAGGCAATTATGTACTCGGGCATTGCCGCAGAGCTCGAATGCGGTGGTGTTGAAAAATATAGCGCAGAAGAAATTCAAAGTTCAGTCTTACAAAAGTCACTTACCTCTTTGATATGTCCTTTTATGTGTTACATATTATAGTTTATGGATATTAAATCGATGATTTTTTGTAATGTTTGCTTAAAAAGAATTTCCATGTGTTTATGTACTTCGTTATTTCTTGTAACCGTAAAATAACGTTTTTCATACGCGTCACTTCCTGGTTTTGTCAACTTAGTGTTGGGCGATATAACTAAAAATCGTTGCCCCGATAAATGGAAAAGATCGTTATTATAATATAGTGTTTCCCCGCGCGGTGAACCTGACAATAGGCGGGATTTCACACATACCGCCCAGCACTAAATTTGATTGATATCACATGCGTGGACAGTGACATACAGGTAATTGTGGGTAATTGATATTGGATCAATAACAATATGGCAACATGTGCAAGAAATATGTTGTCTGCTAGGGGATAGGAACCCCCAGAAATCTGCATCAATCTATGGCATCAAAGGACTAAAAACATAAATCTGTGAATATCTTACACAATTACTTCCTATCTAATGTCCGGGGGATATTACTGGGCGTGTAAACTTACAAACTTGGTAAGCTCCCGGGGTAAGCTTCAACTTGTTGGCAATGCTGTACGTTCTGCCATTGACCTTTGGTTTTGAGTCTATCTCATACGTGTACACGATACACGCACACATTCATGAATACGTAACACGTAAGAGAAAATACACGGAATAACCCATCCTTAGTTGAATTCAAATGGCATATATCTTTCAGCATGCTCCAACCTTAACTGCAACTACTACATAAATGATACATATATTCGCGCACAAATTACAATATACTTACCAAGTCATCAGCAACAATGAAGATAATGTGTGGTTTGTTGATGGCAGCTTCCAAGACTGTGTTGGAGGTTAATGACAAGACCAATGACATCAATAGCTGTACGATTTTCATGGTGCTGTTAAAGAAAGTATTATATAGAGTTGACCAAAATCCATTTAATAATTGCAAATAGAGTCAATTAAGCTAACTTTTACAAGGATGCAAGTTACCGAAGTCAAAAGTTCCTGGAAATGTCTCAAAATGTTCTGGAAAAAAAAAAACTTTTGCTAATCACTTATATAGTATAAAGGATTAGATGAAAAACTTTCCTGAAAACAATACTTTTTCAGTAAAATTTCCTGAATTCAGGAACTTTCCATAAAATTTGAATCCAGGTGATATAAGTATATCCCTTTCAACTGATTTTGTTGGCTTTTGGCATATGCCTCCCATTGTTCTTTAATTGTTTGGCTTATGTAATTGTATGTGTTTTGTCTCCTTTTACTTTTGAATTTGTGGTTGAAACATTGTCTTACAGTTGATGTTTCCTTTGGGTTTTTAGGTCTTTTGACCATTCCAACAATATCACTGTATTAATATATGTGTTTTATTGTTTTATGATACTTTACTGTGTGATATTGTGAATAAAAAAGACAGACAGAAACTATGGCATTAATAAATAGATTCATTAGGACTTCCTTATTTTATTTATCTAAATTGTATCTTTATGAATTATCCACCTAGTGTTTTTTCAGTAATGTTTCACTTCCTATCTAGGTAGATTTCACATCTGTACTGGCAGCTGATCTTGATATTTCTTTTAATAAAAAAAATGTGAAAACAATACAATGAATGAACGGAATTAGAATCAATCTTGAAAATGAGAAAATGGACAGACAATTTGAATAACATTTATGAATAAAGATGAAGGACCTATCAACTCAGCCACTTAGCTGATTTTAAGGGAATACATCACATAATGTCACATTTTTTGTCTCCCATAACAATTGAATAGTCTTAAGTATCATATGTGATTCAGTGTTACAAATAAAGGCAAATTTAGGAATAGGCCAAAGGGAATTAACAAAAATTGCAAATTCATAAATGGACAGCCTAAAAGAAGAAAAATGATGATCAGGTAGTCATCTAGTAAGACTGTAAGAAGAGATATAATACTGCTTTCATAAATACTGTTGCTTTGCAGCTTTGGTGCTTCATGGACATCGCTTTGAAAGTTGAATTAGTTAAAAATTCTTGCAGTAGGACATAATTTTGCCGATATTCTCAGCGACATGTACCTTTGCCGCAACGACAACCAGAAGCAACAAGTTTTTGCAAAAAAATACACGTTATGCAGCTACAAAGCTACATACTACATGAGTATGAAAGCAGCATAACAGATGGACCAAACAGAAGACAGTCTCTCAACCAACCAATGGCACAATTAAGGCGCAATGATGACTGCAGTGTCAGAAAACACATTCCAAAAAAATCTATCAGAAAATTCATATGTAGGACATCATGGATATCCAATGGCAAGTACAATAAAATAAAGTCATTCAAAAGTTTGTTCTTATATATTCCATGTGCCTAGCAAGGGGTGTTCGGAGGAGCATGCACACCCCTGGTTTGATGACAAAACCTGCAAAATGAGCATAATTTTACTAATTAGAGGTCATTCCGCAGCGGGAGTAAACCATAAAAAGCTGATCCTGTCTACATGGGTGAATTCTGGGCCGTTAGCCCTATCTTAAAGCATGGGCTGCCGTATTAGACATAAGTGCCCCAAGTAATGAAACATGCATTCATCAGTACAGAACATTCAGAGCCTATAACATTAAGTACTTTTCTGGATATATGTCTTCCGAAATGAAAATGATAAGCTGAGACGCTAGTTTATTATTATTCTTCATTTGATAGGCCTATTCTCTAGAAAAATATACTTATATCCAGTGGCGTAGCCAGCATAGGGCAAAATCGCTTAAAAACCATTTTTTTTTGCTTGTCAGTTTTTGAAATCGACTTGAATTTATTTTGGGTGTACGAAAATGTTTTTTTTTTTTTGCCGGGAAAAATGTGGAAAATCAGGATGAAATATCTTTGCTTCCCCCCCCCCCTAAGAATTTTTTTGAAATACATGTACAAACCCATATTTCCGCACAACTAAAAATGTTCAAAAACCTCATATTTTATATCAAGCCACCTAGAATCATCAAAGATTCATACTAGTATAGGTATAACTTATCTGTTCAATATGAAAAAAGTATGTTTCTTTTTTAAAATATTTGGTCTTCCATTGTTATGAAAATGGCTGATTTCATGGTGAAACAGTGGAGCTAACTAAATAGATGATGGAAGCAGATGTTAGACTGGTATGATTTGGTGGCTGCCTGCATTCATTGGTTATTCTACTTGGCCTGTTCCTTGGAATCACACAGTTCCAAAATGGTAGGCCCTAAAAGTTCAAATTCAATTTATATTCATAAACATAGTACAGCACACTGGCAGTGGTGGTTGGTCTAGAACTAGCACATGGCAATTTTTAAAATGACGGGTGACCTATAACTTTGCTAAAGCCTTGATGAGCGCTGGAATAAAATACATAAATTAAGTAAGTAAACGATTTTGACTGTCGGCCTGTGGTCTAAGAATAGCGACCGCATCGTGGAAAGTATGTTTCAACTGAGAGAGACTCGATCGTTTTACCTAATTTTATTTTAATAAAGGCATGAACAAATTGCGACTTTGTCCATGTTCATGACGTACCCATTTCTGTTTTTGTATTATGCATAATGCATGTAGTTTTCGCTGTTAAGCTTACACTTGTTACTGGTAGAACTCAAGCCTGTTTATGTTTTCGACATGTCGGATGTTTCTATATTGTTTGTCGATACTCAATGATCAAAAAGCTTGATCAGCATACTCTGAACTCTCATGTGGTATTTAACCTGACGGTGGAGCTTACATCTGACATGTCTGAAAGAAGTATCAAAAGAGTTAACTGGTTAATAAACTTACCATTTAAACGTTTGAAATGGAACAGAAACTTGACTGCAAAATTAATAGCAAACCGCATCACTAGCCAGGTTCAGGCGCACACCACAAATTTTAAATTTCGTTTTTGAAGGCGCACACCATCGAATTAACTGCAGATTTGGGGTCAACAGTCCAGTTCAAGTTGAACAGTGCAGCTCCAGAAATGGATACGAGTGAAGTTCGTACACAGCATCGTTTTAATGAACAAAATTTGCACTCATATTTGGTGCAAAATGTTCCTGAATTTCCTAAAACTCCGGGAAAGTTACAGATTCGTCAGTACAGGTACGGTAGTCTTTAAATCAAATCACAACAATTCGAGTAAGCTTAAAGGGGCAATTCATGATCCACTTTTCACCCTCAAGGTCACCTCTAGGCTCTATCAAATTTGAGTTTTTTAGCTTATAAGAATCCTCAAGTGGTACATGTTACGATCCCCAAACCGTTCTTTCATATGTGCTTGCATTTTTGAGAAAAGTGAGAAAATGTGTTATTTTCCTTTTTTATAGGAAGAAGCGGACCTACGTCATACGCAGCGGTTACGCAGCACAGTGGTCTAAAAATAGCTCGCGTTGCACTTCGAGCGCGGTGAAAACAATCAATACTTCAGCCAGTCATCCCGTCATTTTCTTTCTTTTTTAGCCAGACGAAAATCTGTGAAATTATGAGCTGTTTGTCATTTTGTTAAGACTTGAATACCACACATCTCATATGATTTTGGAATCGAAATATTTTGACAATTTGCTAAAATCAATTGAAGTTTCCGCGAGCCGGCATTTTCTCCATTGAGTTGAATGGGAAGTCGGCAAATGTTTTCACCGCGCTATTTGGACAAACGTACCGGATGTAAACAAAACGCCCGGATGTCCGCTCCTGCCTATTGTCAGGGCCCCGACAGTAATTACAACACAGTAGTCTATGAGGATTTTCAAAATGCTGAAAAGCTTGTAACTTAGAAACGAACAGTCAGAATCAAGTGAAATTTTCAGTACATATTTATGTTGTACTCTTCTTTTTATTAGCTAGAAAAGAGGCCACATCAAAATCATGAATTGCACCTTTAAACTAGTTAGTTAGTGGTGTTAGTTTCATTACTTTAACAGCAGAGAGGTGCCAGTTAAGTAGCACCTCTCTGCTTACTAAGCTGCATACAGACTTTTACCTTCAAGCAATACTGTAAGATTTTGATCAGAAATAGTTTAGAGTAAAAACCTTATTAAGTTAAATTAAATTAAGGAATGTTCCTAGATCCAAAATCACATTTTGACGCACTGATGTCACAGTTGTGATTCTGTTTTACCATGTTATCAGCGGCGGCACCAGCATCTCAATTCTGGGGGGCAAACAGGGGGCAAGTCAAATTTCGTGGGGGGCAAAAAATTGTAAAAAAAATTAACGCGCGCCAATTTTTTTCGGATAAAAGATTTGTTCGGACAAATTTGTTTATACGCGCTAAAACTGGCATTTAATTTGTGAACGCGTAGCGCACACAGTAGTCTTTCAAGCGAGGGTACATTTCCAAGATGATTTCCAGTCCGCGTCTACCCTCATGAAAAGTACGCATCCACAAATTACCTCCACCAACAAAATAGTAAAGTATTGTTAAAGTAGCAATCATTAAAATTTCAAACAATGTATTCTGTATTCTACCTTGATTTATGACTTTTAATTACGGTACCAAATTAGTGAATCACTTATGATATTATTCCTGACCCAAAATGTCAAGAGGTTTCTATCATTTTATTCTTATGGTCATTTATTTCTTGCACATATAGGTCTGGTCAGTCTAACCCGACATTCTATCTTCAAAAGGATGGCTGTGAGCTAGTGATGAGAAAGAAACCACCTGGAAAACTACTTAGAGGAGCACATCAGGTAATGCCAAGATCTGAACTCATGGGGAGGTTGATATTCTGGGGGCACTTGTTTGAATGTATACATATTGTGCTAGTAAATTAATGGAGGACTAAAATGCCTGTATGGACCGTACGTACCAGCGGTTAGAGCACGGGTCTCATAAATTACAGAGATTGTGGGTTCGAGCCCCGGGCCGGGCGGTTTTCGTCTCCTTGTTTCCTTGGGCAAGAAACTTTACTCTACTTGCTCCGTGGTCGGAAAGAAAGAAAGAAAGAATTCTTTAGGCTGATAGCCATGGATAACCCAAGAAAGCCTCTTATGAAGCTTATTTCCATTGGGGTCCTAGATCTTCCTTAAACATTCAGTTTTAGTGCAGGAGGAAAACCGGAGGACCCGGAGAAAAACCTGCGGAAGCGAGTATGGACTGAAAACCAAATGCACATAAAGCGCCAGGCGCGGGACTCGAACCCGGGACCTCATTGGTGCAAAGCGAGGGAAATACCGCTACACTAACCCGCATCCCCCCAGTCACGGACAGTCACGTAAAGCCGTGGGTCCCCTGTGCGAATGCTCCTTCATGGGGCGCTGCATACAGTGTATACCTGGTGAGTCTATTTAGGGTAGTGTCTGACCGATATGATCAGATGGATCGGAATTGGACCGATTATAAGGTTATCGGAATTACAAACAAATCTAGCCTATATTCTGCCTATCTCACAAACTGATTCAACGAGCCCTTGGAAAAGTACACAAATACATGAATAAAATATTAAATTTTGAAATGGTTTCTTGATAAGGGAATGATCAATTGTTACTCTTCTTTGCCAATGATCTTCGTCCCCCCCCCACCCCAACTGATGATGGTTCTTGCCAACAATTGATCTGTGATCACAGATTTATGAACATGGATAGTGATGCCTTTCTGCCTACTCTGGTCACATTGCTGGATAGTTTTGTCAACTTCCTTTTAGTGCTCATCTTGGCAAAAAAGAAGTAATCAATTTGTGTTTACACTATTCAGGAAGTGTTTTACCAACAAATTAAGGATTCTGTAGACTTTTTCGTTCGTGTGACCTCCGGGTCACCGTAACATTACTATGGGTTTTGACCTAGATAATTTGCCTATACAATTGTTAGCAGGAAATTCACG
>JXSR01S036288.1:0-10271 GCA_000969725.1 Ophiothrix spiculata | reverse complement strand
TACTTTACTGTGTGAATAATATTATGGTTACCATAATATTAATAATTTTAACACATTTTCACTTATATCTCCAAAACGCAACATGTTTCAGCCGTAAAATTTCACATGGGCAATGAGAAAAATATGAGGAACATTTTGGTACCAAAATCTCAGAAAGTTTGAAAAAATGCTAACCCAATCGGACAGGGCTCCTTTAACACAATAGGTGTACGTACATACAAAAATCAGTCCATCTTTGCACATTCGTTTTGTTAATGAACTGAAAAATAGAGACAGGGATGATTTTCTTGTCTATATTAAGATTGTTTTCTATAACAGATTACATGATTATGCTAACTTTTGTTTCATTTCGACTCAAAAACACAAAACTAAAATAAAAATTATTCCCCATAGACTTATGACATGTCACTTCTGCAGCGTATATTATAAATTCAAATAAAGTATGCATCATGTTTTAAGGCCGAACCATAGTCGGCCTCCAAACAAAATTTTTCCTACCAAACATTTGGTCGTGCCGTCACCAAATATTTGCCATCGAATTTAAAGCATGAAAGGGTAACAAACATTTGGTCCAATGTATATGGCAATTCAATAACATGTGCAATCTAGTGCGTTGTTGACATTATTTTGTTTGGAGTCACTCGTCATTTTGACGTCACGACCAAATGTTTGGTAGCGAAAATTTTGTTTGGAGGCCGACTATGTTTTGACCCTTACATCTACACATCAACCTTACCATAACTGCAGCAGATCTGATTTGCTTACAAATATGCTATTAGGCGACAAAAAAACAAACACCTGTTTTACGGGCCCGACCAACCCTAAATTTGCGTATTTGAAAGAATTTTAATTTTTGCCAAAATCATTTAAAATCATCCATTCTTTCAGTCAAAATTTAACAATTTTGATTAAATTGTTTCCATAAACTTCTTTGTAAAATTTTTTCATTTTTCCTCCCAATTTTTTTGGATTTGGGGTTATTTTAAGCCAAAAAAAAAATTTACAAAAAAATTTCACCCGACCGACTGACTCTACTTGAAAAGTCTGCCAACCCGTAAAAGAGGGGTGTTTTTTGTCGCCGGCTAAAATGTATGTTACAGTCTTCAGAATCATGGGCAATAACAATTTGTCACAACTTCACATGGCTAATAAACATATGATGCATAACAAAACATGGACAAAATTTTAGAATATTTTATGAAGAAAAAACTTCAAAATCTTTCAACAAGAAATTGGTTTGCAGGTCTAAGTTCCTTGAAATAAACACACTTGAACTTTCTATGAAATTATAATTTTACTTGAATATGACTTGCAACCTGTAATTAAAATCTGTCCATATCATTTCCGTAAGTAGCATCTTAATATACATACACTCGCGGTCTTAAGTATTTCCGCACAAACACTTTATTCAGCCATATATCTCACAAGACATTTATAAGGAAACTATCTGGAAACTTATGTTGCTTTTGGTCAGATCTGATAGGTAATCTAGTTAAGTGTAAAATTGAGCTCCGAATGGGATCAACCCCCTCACGTACGGGTAGTGGCAACAACACAAATGGGTCGAAAAACATGATTTTTAGGTCAAATTTGATTTGACAACGCCTGGGTCAAGGTCATTTCACTGCTCAAGTTGAGTGGTCATATGGAATGTGTATATGTAATAGAGTGACAAGCAGGCGATTAAATGTCCTGGTCACGCTTGACTTCGCCAAGAGAATGCTTGGAAGCTAACAAAAAATGATCCTTCGATGCCCCCAGTTTACAAATGTGGAATGGTCCCTGGCAGTATATGACATTTCAAAAGGTTTTTAATCTGTCATATATCGACACAAAACACTCCACATTCATCATAGCCCTATTTTTGTAAACTGGTGGGGCGTTGAAGGATCATTTTTTGTTTGCTTCCAAGCATTCTCTTTGCGGAAATACTTTAGACCACAAGTGTATGCAGATATTATTTATATGCAGAGAAAATTTCTGATTCCAGTATATTTGCATGACTCATTGATGATACCTTATTTTATATGACATGAAGATGTATAGAAATGATTGATAACATTTAATTTAAATTAATATAAATTATGATAATTTATTCAAGCATATGTATTCAAAAACATCTCTCATGTGAATCTCTCTATTTCTAATCTGTTCTGTTTAAAATATTTGACCTGTCATATCGAAAGGTACCTTAAGGTCGGCATAGTAAAATTATGTGATACGGACCACTGAAGCTGAGCATAGTCAAAATCACGTCCAAGGTTGAATTTCTAATTTCATCAGAAACTTTACCTTTGAAGTATATTCTATCATGTTAACCAGGTTCCAACATCCAAAACATAGGAAAAATGAAAAAAAACAAGATAAAAATCCTTTCTTCATTCAAGTTTTATTCAGTACAGGAACTTTAAACTCAATTTTCTCAGAACTATAGTTTTCTGAATCAGCCTGACACCATTTACCAATTTGGATATAACTTTGCAACCGAACATTCAATATCAAAAGCAATGTGTCATTTTAAAGCTTGAAATATAATCTTTCAGATGAGACCAAGTACACTAAAACAATTTTTATTTTAGGACCCTTAAGATACCTTTCGATATGGCGGGTCACATATACACAAGTCAGACAAGTGTGCTGTTGATCAAGTTGGACAATGTACTGCTGTAATGTCCTCAATGATATGTACACAGCAGTGTGCTGAGATTAGGGGTTCATATCCATAGATATACAGCTGTAGCGACCTTGGCTGACGTAAAGGGACGAAGGCTGACCACTGGTCACGGAGCGTTTCTGTGGCCAACGAAATCTGAACATTTAAAAAACAAATTTGTGATGACGTTTAGTTGTGATGTCGTTCAGATTTCATTGGCCACTGCAACCAGCCGTGATCCATCGTAGGACACAATTTATATGGCAGGGACCTAAAGTTTTAATATGCTTCTACTGTCTATGCCAGGGAAGATCCTGATATTAAAAAATTGTAGTAATGAAAATGATGGTTGTATCAAAAAGATTGTGAAACTCTGTCTTTAGGCAGTTTAACATTTCTTTTTGCAGCTTAAGGGGTTTTCTCAGAGATGAAGTTACTTACGACTTGCGGGATAACGATTTTTTTGATAAATAGTAAAAAATCAAAAAAAAAAGTTTGCATCCGTTTTGCGTGCACAAATTTCAGTGCGCACTGAAAGCATGACTTACTAACACCTTTGTTTAATCACGCGCCGCATAGCTGCGTAATATATATATGCGGGAAATTATGCAGACGCAGATGTGCCATCAAAGCAATTAAATTTTATTAAAAAATGACAGTTTTTGTCATTTTTCTTGAAAACTAACATGATGACCATATTTTTTTATTTCAGTATTTTGAAGGGCGCAAAAAGCGCTTTAACATATATAAAAATTTAAAAAATCAATGGAACATTTACTATTTTCATAAGTACGTTCATAATGATCGTGTTTTTGGAGCTTTCCCTATACTTTGTATGGTAAATTGAGTTCATTTTGGTTAAAATATGTACTTTTTGAAATGGCTGTATCTCAAAAACGAGCAAAGTGACCTATATTTTTTATTTTAGATTCGTTATCAGCACAAATAAATCTACCAAATACTAAATTTTTAAGAAAATCAATGGATAATTTGCATCTCTGAGAAAACTCCTTAAACAAGCTGTAGATGAAACCAACAAGAGCCATCAGAATTAATGGTTATATTGTATTAAGTATTCTCTGTATATATCATGTGCTATTCCAGATGAAAATATTCATTTGAATTTAACATTTCAGGCTTTTAAGGCCCTCCAATCTATTAAATATCTATTAAATTTAACCTCAGGAAGACTCTGTTAAAGAGTCCCAAAATTTAGTTCAATGTGACAAATATTATTTGTCTACGAGTGTCACAATTTAGTGAAATGTATTGGTTCAAAATCAGAGCAAGTTATGTGTCCGTTTTGTTTTGATATAAAATATTCAAGAATATAAAGCATAATTTGACAGAATCTGATCTCCTTTAGAGAGTTGACTCTGTAAAATTAAAGGTCAGATTCCTTTTATTCGTTTGCGATATCACTCTCGTTAAAACCGTTATATCAATTCAAAACGCACTGCATGCGGAAACGCATTGAAAACGGACAGTCAAAATTGAATCTAAACTTCAACCTGATACCATTCAATCATGTGCTTTAAATTATACAACTACCAGTACCCTTACAGGGCAAAACGCACCGCAAACGGATAAAAGGAATCTGGCCTTTAGTCTCAAAACCAGGTCCCACGATACAGTTAGGTGCACTAAAGTACTTTATGTAACTTGAGCAAATGTGCATGTACACAGGAGATTTTTGCCAATCTGGACCATTCTGGCAATTGTCAATTGTGGCCATTCTGGCAATTGCCAATATGTGCACACAGAAATGGACACTGTTGTGCCCATTCTGGCAATAGCTAATTTGCGCCATTATGGCAAATGCCAGAATGGCTCAGATTGGCTGCTCAATGAACATTTGCCCATCTGGCCACAGCTGGCATTTGATCATTAGACCCAAAGTGGCTGCCACCTGGGCTCATTATGGCAAAGTGCTATAAAGTTATGTTTTTAATATTTTTTTCAATTTTGACCAAAATAGAATATTTTGGTGGTTCCCGTGATGGTGGTTTTTCTTTTGGCTCCATTACAATAACATAATACATGATACATTATATGTATTTGAGGTCTAGAACCCTAGAGCAACATACATTGTTTTGGTTTGAAAAAATGGAATGTTTTGATGGTTCCCGTTATGGTTCCTGGTGTTTGTTGGCTCCAATATCATACATCATACAAGGATCAGAGCTGTTTGTGGCTTATACCCCTGAAGTGACATTGACCATTTTATATTATTATAAAAATGGAATGTTTTGATGGTTCCCATGGTAGTTCCCAGTGTTGACTGGCTCCAATACAACAGTGTTACACATCATAGCTGTTTGTGACTTAGACCCTGAAGTGATCAAAACGGAATGTTTTTGATGGTTCCTGTGATGGTTCCTGGTGGCTGCATGGCTCCAATTCAAAAGTGATAATGCCAGGATCATATTTCTTTCTGATTGGTCAATTTCATTATATGTTGAGGTTAGGACTAGCGTTGGGTTGTATGGATATTTTTGAACAGTAGGGATGGGTGATATCAGTATTTCTGGTAACATTATTTGGGTATTAGAGTTCACCAAACTTGTGACGAATGTAAGGTAAGAATGTTTGGATAAGAACCCGGGATTAGGATTGGGTGTTGTTCATATTTTTGAAAAAAGTAGGGATGGGCGATATGACTTTCTGAATGTACTAATATTGGGTGGTTGAAATCAGCAAACTGAATTGCGAAGGTAAGGTCAGGTTATTAGGACTAGGGTCGGGTGGTATGGTACGGATGTTTTTTAAAACTAGGGATGGGCGATATCACTATTTTTGAAAGCATCAGTATTGGGTGGTAGAGGTGGCGAAACTTAATGATGAAAGTAAGGCAAGAATGTTTGGATTAGGGTTGGACGGTATGGATATTTTTGAAAAGTAGGGATGGGCGATATCACTATTTCTGAAAGAATCAGTTTTGGGAGTGAAAGATCGCCAAACTTACTGATAAAAGTAAGATAAAGTTATTTGGACTAGGGTTGGGCAGTATGGATAGTTTTGAAAAGTAGGGATGGGCGATATCACTATTTCTGAACGCATCAGTATTTGGGTGGTAGAGGTGGCCAAACTTACTGATAAAAGTAAGGTAAAGTTGTTTCGACTAGTGTTGGGTGGTATGGATATTTTTGCAAAGTAGGGATGGGCGATATCACTATTTTAAAAAGAATTAGTTTTGGGCGTGAGAGGTCACCAAACTTAATAAAGAATGTAAGGTAAAGTTGTTTGGACTAGTGTTGGGTGGTATGGATATTTTTTGAAAAGTAGGGATGGGCGATATCACTATTTTTGAAAGAATTAGTTTTGGGCGTGAGAGGTCACCAAACTTAATAAAGAATGTAAGGTAAAGTTGTTTGGACTAGTGTTGGGTGGTATGGATATTTCTTGAAAAGTTGGGATGGGCGATATCACTATATTTGAAAAAAAAATAGTTTTGGGAGTGAGAGGTTGCCAAACTTCATGAAGGATGTAAGGTAAAGTAGTGTTGGGCAGTATAGATATTTTTATAAAGTAGGGATGGGCGTTATCACTATTTTTGAAACCATCAGTATTGGCTGGTAGAGGTGGCCAAATTGTTTAGATTAGGGTTGTTTGGTATGGATATATTTAAAAGGTAGGGATGGGTGACATTTTTGAAAGTACTAGTAGTCTAGTTTAGGATGGTAAAGGTTGGTAAATTCAATTGTGAAGGTGGTCTTAAGTTGTTTCAAATTCATCAATAGAACCACTGATCCAATGAGTGTTGCCTTGAAAAGCCAATTGAGATGATTCAGAAGGCTGCAACGACTCAATATGTGAGCTAATCTAAAACAACCTTACCTTACATTCCATTCCTCAGTAAGTGTAGTGCCCATCCCTAGTCAAAACAACCTTACCTTACTTTCATCAGTAAGTTTGGCCACCTCTACCACCCAATACTGATGCGTTCAGAAATAGGGATACCGCCCATCCCTATTTTTCAAAAATATCCATACCGCCCAACCCTAGTCCAAATAACTTTACCTTACATTCTATTTTAAGTTTGGTGACCTCTCACGCCCAAAACTAATTCTTTCAAAAATAGTGATATCGCCCATCCCTACTTTGCAAAAAAACCATACCGCCCAACACTAGTCGAAACAACTTTATCTTACTTTTATCAGTAAGTTTGGCGATCTCTCACTCCCAAAACTGATTCTTTCAGAAATAGTGATATCGCCCATCCCTACTTTTCAAAAATATCCATACCGTCCAACCCTAATCCAAACATCCTTGCCTTACTTTCATCATTAAGTTTTGCCACCTCTACCACCCAATACTGATGCTTTCAAAAATAGTGATATCGCCCATCCCTAGTTTTAAAAAACATCTGTACCATACCACCCGACCCTAGTCCTAATAACCTGACCTTACCTTCGCAATTCAGTTTGCTGATTTCAACCACCCAATATTAGTACATTCAGAAAGTCATATCGCCCATCCCTACTTTTTTCAAAAATATGCACAACACCCAATCCTAATCCCGGGTTCTAATCCAAACATTCTTACCTTACATTTGTCACAAGTTTGGTTACCTGTAATACCCAAATAATGTTATCAGAAATACTGATATCACCCGTCCCTACTTTTCAAAAATATCAATACAACCCAACGCTAGTCCTAACCTCAACATATAATGAAATTGACCAATCAGAAAGAAATATGATCCTGGCATTATCACTTTTGTATTGGAGCCATGCAGCCACCAGGAACCATCACAGGACGTTTTGATCACTTCAGGGTCTAAGTCACAAACAGCTATGATGTGTAACACTGTTGTATTGGAGCCAGTCAACACTGGGAACTACCATGGGAACCATCAAAACATTCCATTTTTATAATAATATAAAATGGTCAATGTCACTTCAGGGGTATAAGCCACAAACAGCTCTGATCCTTGTATGATGTATGATATTGGAGCCAACAAACACCAGGAACCATAACGGGAACCATCAAAACATTCCATTTTTTCAAACCAAAACAATGTATGTTGCTCTAGGGTTCTAGACCTCAAATACATATAATGTATCATGTATTATGTTATTGTAATGGAGCCAAAAGAAAACACTCGGGAACCACCATCACGGGAACCACCAAAATATTCTATTTTGGTCAAAATTGAAACAAATATTAAAAACATAACTTTATAGCACTTTGCCATAATGAGCCCAGGTGGCAGCCACTTTGGGCCCAATGATCAAATGCCAGCTGTGGCCAGATTGGCAAATGTTCATTGAGCAGCCAATCTGAGCCATTCTGGCATTTGCCATAATGGCGCAAATTGGCTATTGCCAGAATGGGCACAACAGTGTCCATTTCTGTGTGCACATATTGGCAATTGCCAGAATGGCCACAATTGACAATTGCCAGAATGGTCCAGATTGGCAAAAATCTCCTGTGTATGGGCACATCAGATATGGTCAGTTTATACTTCTACTAAGTGTTTGGTGCAACAAGTCTTTGTATCTTATAATTCCAGTGTATTTTCTAACAATAATGGAGGCTTGGTGATGAAAAAATAAATATGAGGAGTATTTAGTGTCAAATATTTGGTGGTTTGCAGCACCAACCATCCGTTATTGATCAGAAGATGCATTAGAATTAATCTAATAACAAAGACTTGTTGCACCAAATATTTGATAGCTCAAAAAGAAGTATAAACTGACTCATACTTTATCATCACAAATCTAATCAAGATTTTCAAAGTTTTGTGAGACAGAATGTTTGAATGATTTGATGGGATATTAGCTATTTATTCTTTATGTATACCTGAGTAACCTGTTCAATATCAAAAGGAAGATGTAGCAGATCATTTGTCACTGGTATCATTTTGTTATGTCATTAGGCCAAAAAAAAAAGGTTTGTCTCAAAGCTGATGGGTGATTTGAAAAGCGTTTTTTTTTTCAAGATTCCAAACTTTATTCGGTCACCCTAAATTACATTTTTTTCCCTGTTCACTGCATATTTCTTTAACAATTCATATTTTAATAGAGGCTATTCTTCAGAAAATACACAATAAATACAACACAAAGTCTATGATAAAAACAAGCGAGTCGGTTAAAGTTTACTGTAGTACAAGTTGTAGTAACATAACGCACACTCAATGTCGACACAAGAACACAATTTCTGCAAAGGACGAATAAATGACGAGCTGCAGTTGCAATCTTTCTCATATGAGCCTGTCGTAAGATTTTGGACGTATCAAAGTTGAAATATGAATTCGTTTTGGGTGAGAAATAAAATATTAAAAAAACCAAAAACTTGAAATAAAAAAAATCTCCGCATTACTGTTTTTTCAAAATTGCCCAATTTTACAAATGCGCGCGTCAGCTTTGAGACAAATCTTTATTTTTTGCCTCATAACTGTACCATATATCTCTTTTTAAATGAAAAGTTTACTTTGGATATATATACTAAAGATGTGACTAAAAATAATAATTAAAGAGTTATTCAAAAAAAAAAAATATTAAATTGAAATATCATCAATAACTTTAAAATATATTAATAATTCAAGAATTATTTTTTTCGTTTTTACTGGAAGAAAAATAATTACTTGCATAGCATAATTTTATATGCTTTTCAAATAAAATTTGAATCATGGTCCTGATGATAAGGTCAAATTAAAAAAAATAGTTTGTCTCAAAGCTGCCGCACAGTTATGCAGTTTTAAATAAAAGATTTTTTTAATTAGATTTTTTTTGTAGAAATTTTTTGGGAAAATACCTCACCAAAACAAATTCATGAACATAATTTGAATAAAAAACTTGTTTACTTTATTTGTGACCATAAATGAACTCTTGGTATTTAAGAAATGTCAACACACGGAGCTTCAAACTTATTTGATTGTTGATTTACCACAATAGACCCAAGATGGGAATAACAATTTAAAGAAATACATTCTGCATTAATTTTCAAGCTATTGGTGAGCTTTGAGACCAACAATTTTTTTTTATTTGGCCTAATAAATTTTTGTGATTTGACCAGCATTAGCATTTGTTTGTATATGTATTTTGTGTTGTTTTCAGAAGAATATCAAAATAATAATATTTTTTCATATAATATCAAAAAAAGCTGTCCGCATGTTTTTTTATATGATCAGAAGTACAGTTTGTTATGTGAGTGCAAGAAAGTTGTATCTGCAATGGCTGTCCTAAGTTATATTTATTTTATGCCTTGTCACAAGAATGTGACAAAATCCCTCAAAATTTCCCTGTCTTATGTCAGTGGTTCTTGTCACATGAAGAACCATTTCAAGAACCACTGACCCAAGACTGGAGATTATAAAGTGTGCAGTCAAAATTTTTGACAAATGGCAGCTATTGCAGATACGACTTTCTTGCACTCACATGACGAGTTGCAATGTCTATCATGGCAAGCCAAATATGGTATATAACTCATAAACTCATTTTACAAAGTATAAGCAGGTTTCATCAACCCATCAAGAGGGTTGTTTGAAAAAACATTCTTTTAGGAGAGTGTGTTTTTCATCTTTTTAGCCACGCAGACTATAGTGAGTCTGCGAGGCTTATGGTGGGATATCAAACAGGAGCTATATGTCCATGAGTTTTATATCTGTTTGTAT
>JXSR01S036286.1:10415-22659 GCA_000969725.1 Ophiothrix spiculata | reverse complement strand
ATAAAAGATAATACACATGAACAGTAAGAATACACCAGAATAGTAATAATAATTCACCTCGATATTACTAAAAGTATTTAAATAATTCCGAACTAAAATTTATTTTAGTTTTCAAAGGTATAACATTTCTACAAACCTTGGTTTAAACGTCCAATTGATAAATGGCATTATTTCACTTATGCTTTTAGAAGACAAGACATACAGAGAACTTGTAAACTTCATTCGCCACCCAGTGAGCACAAGTTGAATTTCAACGTTGAGGATTCAACTCAACCTTTTTTTCAACGTTAATCAAACGTTCTAACTCAACTAACTAGTTCCAACGTCTTTTCAATTTTGTCATAGTCTCTTTTCTATATCATATACGACGTTACCCCGAGTGTTATACACTGAAATCATTTAAATCAACAACATTATTAAATAGAATAAAAACCAAGATGGATTTTTCATTTGGGCCTTGTTTAAAAACCAATAAATCAGTGTTGTTTAGGTTAACGTATTTTATTCTCTTTTCAACATGGAAATGGAAATTTTAACGTTCAATCATTCTTGTTGAAAGTGGCTGCTAATTGACAGATCATATTCTGCCGCTCAAAAAATCAAATTGTGCGTCATTCATGACTATTATTTTGCCAAGTATTACCTTATTCCTTATTAGGTTAACTATGATATAATGAATAATGATAATAATAAAACTTTTGCCATGCCCACTACACCCGTTACAAGATATCAGCGATATATTGTATTATTTCTATTCGTGTGATCTTTTACACAAAATGTTAATGCCCCCTGAATTCTATCAAATTGGCTATTTTAAAGAAAGACAAATGGCACTAACAATGCATCAAATGCATATAAATAACTGTTGATATCTTTCTTATCAGTTGACAAGAAAAAGAATAAAGCTTTTATGGCTATTAATTGTTTTTAAAAACGCCATCTATTGTTGATGAATAATTATGAATAATTTATTCTTAATGACGCGTTGATATCAGTATGATAATTAGCAAATACGGATCATTATTCGTTGTTTCTCGACGCCATTACAAGTCAAATGAAACTGCACAAAGGAACAAGTACGGCCGTAGCAAAAACATACACCAATTTAAATGGTGTGGTCAGACGAATACATGGAAAATATGAGTAAATTCAAATAAGGAGTAGATTGTTGATAATAACAGTATAAAAATATCGAATAACTAAGGAATTTATTTGCGCAAAATGGAGTATATCAGAGTGTTGTGTTTTACACTGACAGTGATACTAATGAACATTTTGTGTACAACATCAGAAACAAGGGTGGAGGTGTCTACACCTATAAATCCGATCATTTTAGATGGAATTCTGCCGTTTGAGTGTCGAATTTGGAATATGCAAGAGGATTTTATTGTTAATATTGCACGTAAGGTAAATGGGCAATTTGAAACAATATCTCTAAAGAATCTAGTAATGGATACATCGCGCGCGTTTCTTGCAGTACGAACACTAACAGGTGGCGTACGGGTGTATTTCTTAACCATGCTGAATGCTTCTCCGTTGGACCAAGGGCAATACTTTTGCACTGTAACAATGATGCTGCATACAGGAGATAGTAAAACTCTTGCTCGGGACTCCATGAATATCAAAATTCGCTTTTACCCTGCACATGGAAATCCGTCATGTGAAATAAACCCTGACAACTTAGTGTTCCAAGAAAGAGATAAATTTGAACTAGTATGTTCCTCCAAAAAAGGATCTCCGCCTGTTCAGTTAAAATGGTCACGACTTGGATACACTGATTATTTTCCGCCAATTAATTCTAGTACTGAGAATCAAGTATATTCGAAAGCTGTTATTACATCGTACGCGGCATACGGAGGCGCCATTTTTACTTGTGAAATGACGAGTCATGCTTATCCGGATTATAGGCGGTCATGTACTGTTGGTCCGATTGTGATTACACAACAAACAGACCCGGTGGATAACAACCATTTAATCCCTACACAACGTCCAAAGGTAACGCAACAAAATACATTCAACGAGCAGAATATTATAAATGACTGCGCAAAATCATGTGACAATTCTTCAAGTATTGTTTTTTATTTGACCATGGCTACGATAGCTGCAAGTTTACTCTGTACACTATTTATCATAACCACTACCATAATGTGTTGCAAATATTGTAATAAGTCAGCAGAGATGAGACAGCATCATGAGTATATTCCAACGCCGCCTATCCGATTTGATGACCCTTCATACAGATCGCTACCTAAACGGTCTGGTAATGAACTCGTGTACATGACTTTAGAGGATCCAAATAATCCGGAAGGCAAAGTTCTTCTTCCCAAGGAGGTATTTGATGAATTTTATAACAAAACACTAACCCTTAGAAAATCTTAAATAATTGGTATTCTAATATAATGTTTTACGCTAACTACTTTTTTTAGACAATTTCCAATATAGTGTCATAGAGATATAAAAGAATTTTGATATTTAGCAGCTTTACTATATTTAGATTGATATGATTAAACATAAAAGTAATTTTGATGGTCGAAAGAAGAAGGAACCAAATAAGAGCTTTTACTTGAACAAGCGCTATGTGTATATATCATGCAGTTAAACAACAATATTAACAAATATATCCATAAATTATCTATTTCATGAACAATATTAACATTTGTGCAATATATAATATAACTACTAGAACTATCGAATTTGTTAAATGATGTATAGATAATGTACCATTACTTTAATATTCAAAATAACCCATAATAATTCAAAGCAAAATAAAAGAAAATATGTTATAAAAAATTCAAGAAAAATACGTTTAGTGCTGTAGGTCAATGTTTTGCATTATAACAGTTATGTGCAACTTATCTGTTCATAATATCAAAGGTTCGGTGTATTATAAGTACTTACAATATATATAGGTAAACACTCTGGTTTGCATACTTTTCTGAAGATATGCACATACTTTTACAGTACGTTACATAGTCCTCCAAGGAGACAAAAATGTTTTCTACTTTGTGTGTTACGTGTAACTGAGAGAAAAGCAAACACCGAAAACTATTACTTACTTAATATGTCAATATTTTATTATTCAATGCCAAAAAAGGAATTTCATTTTTTCTGATTTGGAATCAAATACTAATACTATTTCTTAATTTCTGATAAAAATTCATGATGACGTAAAACAACAACTTACCATGTATAATGCACTCATTGCAAATTATCAATAATATGTTGCATTAGTCCTTTTCATATAATTCTTTGCACAATATTTATTTCCTTTTCAAACGACGTGGTAAAAAATTACATCACATCTGTAACAGTGAAATGATTATTGATATGTATTTTAACCAGAAAAATCAAAGCAAATCAAATCTCTTCTGGACACCAAACATTACGTTTAACGCCATCTATAGTTAGTGTATGGTGCATAATTTATTCGAAATGAAGGAGTTCATATTAATATGATAATTAGCAAATACATGATAGAGTGAATCATTATTCATTGTTTCTCGACGCCATTGCAAATGAAATCTAACTGCACAAAGGAACAAGTACGGCCGTAGCAAATACATTTTGACTGATTAGACGAACAAGTGGAAAATATGTTTACAATTTAAAACAGAAATGTTGATGGATTATCTAAGTTACAAGATTTGAAATTGGATTTAAATATCAGTTCTTGTGCGGTTTTGAGGATGGAGTATATATCGTGCAGAGTGTTGTGTTGTACACTGACGGTAATGCTAATGAACATTAAGTGTACAACATCTGAAACTAGAGTGGAGGTGTCTACACCTATAAATCCGATCATTTTAGATGGAATCCTACCATTCGAATGTCGAATTTGGAATATGCAAGAGGATTATACTGTTACAATTGCACGGAAGGTTAATGGAAAATTTGAAACACTGTCTTTGAAAAATCTAGTAATGGATACATCGGACGCGTTTCTTGCTGTACGGACAATAGCTGGTGGAGTACGAGTATATTTCTTAACCATGCTCAATGCGTCTCCTCTGGATCAAGGACAATACCTTTGTACTGTAACAACGATATTGCATACTGGAGATAGTAAAACTCTTGCTCGGGATTCTTTGAATATTAAAATTCGTTTTTTTCCGGCACATGGAAATCCGTCATGTGGAATGAATCCCAGCAAATTAGTATATCAAGAAAGAGATAAATTTGAGCTATTGTGCTCTTCTGAAAATGGATCGCCTCCTGTTCAATTAAAATGGTCGCGACTTGGATATAATGATTATTTTCCACCGATTAATTCCAGTACGGGGAATCAAGTGCATTCAAAGGCTGTTGTTACAGCATACACTGCATATAAAAACGCAATTTTCATTTGTGAGATGACGAGCCAGGCTTTCCCTGATTACAGGCGTTCATGCACAGTTGGACCAGTTGTAATTACAAATCAAAATAATGGTTTGGACAACCATCATTTGGCCCCAACGCAACGTCCAAAGGTAACTCAACAAAATGCTGTTAATAATCAAAATGTTGTCCCCAAAGACTGCAATAATTCATGTGGAGATTCATCAATTACTGTTTTTTATTTGACTATTGCTACGATAGCCGCGAGTTTACTCTGTATTATATTCCTCATAACTACTATCATTATGTGTTGTAAATATTGTAATAAGTCAGCAGAGATGAGACAACATCATGAGTATATTCCAACTCCGCCTATCCGATTTGACGACCCTTCCTACAGATCTCTACCAAAACGGTCTGGTAATGAACTCGTGTACATGACTTTAGAGGATCCAAATAATCCGGAAGGAAAAGTGCTTCTTCCCAAGGAGGTATTTGATGAATTCTATAACAAAACATTAACTCTAAGAAAATCGTGAATTCTTTGGTTTCTTGTATCCAATTCACGTGTTATTTTTTACTCCACGTCCGTTTCACAACGCTAAGAACAGGAATGTTGTTCATCATTAGGGGCAATTTGTTATCTCTATAAAATCTCTTCATATCAAAGCAATTTGACAAAAATCCTTGAACAAAATATGGTTGTATGTAATACATTGTATTTATGTAACCTGTATGTCAAGGAATTAACAGCAAAATGTGCAAATATTGGGCTAAATACAATTCTTCATATTTCTTTACTTTGTAGACATTTTCATTCAGAATTTTTCTCGTGGTACTTAATTTTTTAAGAATGGTGTAAATTGTCATGCTGAATGAAAATTTTCCATGCACAATTTTACCATTGTGTAAAACACAACCATCATTTCAAGGAGAGATTAGCTTACCATGAATAGATCTAGAAATCAATAACAAACATTATACTACCCATCATTATGCAATTAAAATGTGCAATGGGATGAAAAACTATGTCTCCATTAAACACATTCTTCTGCATAATGTGAAAATTAAGAATTGAAAATGCTCATTCAGAAAGATCAGTTTACACCATTGTTGACAATTTACATCAATGGACGTTCCAAAGTAACGTTTGTGATCAAAAAATTGAAAATTTTCACTTTTAAATGGCCGCAGAACCTAGCATAAACATTCTATCCACGTGTTTAATGTTGACAATGGTGCTCACTAGTGGGCTCAAGATATACGGGTGTTTAAAAATTAAATCAATTTCCCATATCCTGAATTAAATTTATGTAACGTTCGGTAACATTTGCGACATTTTGCTCTTAATGACTTCAAAGTAAAATGATTTCTATGATGTGTTACACAGATGATGGGTAACATATTTAAAAATATTTCATAAAAATGGTAGAAAATTATACCTCCAGGATTACTTTTAATGCAATGTTTGGTGTGGTAACGTAGAGTAACGTTTGTGACATTTTGGTGTAACTTTTTGGTAACATTTGTGACATTTTTAAATGAAAACATGTGCTCATTCGTGCACGGATAGAAAAAACTTCACAAGTTATGTTTGGAAAATACTTCTTACGTACCAAGTAACAAATGCATGATTGAAAAACCTGTTTATGTTGTCGAATTTTTGTGTAATGGGCCCAATGTTAAAATTCTGAATGAAAATGACTACAAAAATGACGAAGTTTGATGACTCGAATACAAGTATACCTTAAGCACGTTTTAAGAAACTCTGCCTTCCATATGTCCATAATAAGTTTACAGGCACATTTATGTTCTAATCATCATGTGCCTCACCGAGTGCGATGTTTTAAATCCTGGACAGTGAAAGGAGTGCAGTCAGACAAGCTTTCATGTTTGGAGGTTAAATCAAATCCTAAATTTTACATTGTTGTTATTATTGTTGTTGCTTTTGTTTTGTAGTTGCGTCTATGGTGTCATGGTCATGTCAGATCAATATTAAATGCAAAAATGAATTACTGTGGTAAACCCCATTGGAATGGGGTAAAATTGTGTCTTCTTACAAAATTATATGTTTTTTCAAGAACGGCTGGACGGATTTTGCTCGAACTTTTTCTGAATAACGATTAAACTGTACTTATTGTTATTAAATAAGTTTTCAGTTTTATCTATCGGTTTCTGAGATATAATCAAAAACAAAAGTGATGCATTTTTATTGGGAGACACTGTATATTGTGTAATAATTGTAATTTCTGTATACGTTTATTAACTTATTACGTTTATTTATATACCTTCTCTGTTATTATCATTACCGAAACTCTTTTAACAATTATGATTCACTACACAGCAAAAAATAATTGCTCAACGTAGAGCAAAATTTTAATCCATACGGTAGTAAAAAGGGAACTAGTCGTTTTCCGAGTGATTTTTAATCAATATTGCAAGATTTAAGGATTACTCTTTTATTGATTAAATTGTTTAATCCTTTAAAAGAGTAAATATTTTAATCTTAAAGGTAGATTAAAAATTACTCTATTAGTAGACTAGTTCCCTTTTTACTCCCGCGTTGATTAAAATTTTAACCTTAATCGATTATTGATTGAATAAAAGGCATGGGGATGGAGGTATTGCTATTAATCTATGGGGACTACCTGAACTTATTATTCAGAGGTAAATGTGATTATTAACTTTAGTATTAAAGTACTGAATCATCAAATTTTATTGTCATATCAAGACTGATTTATTATTTACACTGCTTAAATTTGGCATCTCCCATTTTCAACTTCAATCTCTGCAGCCTATTATGTAGTTACAGAGCTTTGGTTACCGTTTACAGAGAATAACCGGGAGAATAATAAGTCTTAACATTATAAATACCGTCGCTCAGAAAATGCTAAAAAAGATCATGGCCATATATTTTAACGTACAGATCAACGACACAAAGAGGCCCGCAATTACAAAGCCACGAAGATAAACAGCGCTATACAATACACATAGCTGCGTCGATTGTGCACTGTGTGTGTATCGAAGCAGTGATTAAGCTTAGCATGCTAAGTATATTCGCTGGACTCGCCGACAATGATAATTTGATAGTTCAGCATTTACTGTAATTGATAATCACATTTACCTTTGACTATAGACATGAATTCAGGTATTCCCATGGGTATAATAATCCATGCATCTCTGCATGTTCTTGGAAGGGCTCCATTTTGCGTTGTGGTCACGTCGTTCTGCCCGGTAAATTTTAGTGTGTGAACCAGAAAATTTGCTCCGAATAACGAGTAAAAATACCAAACGATTAAAAAAATCGCGTTTTCCTCTTTTTAGCGCTTACTCTGGCGGCGATTAACAAGAAAACACGTTCTTTGCTCTTCAAAGATTAAAAATATTAGTCTTTTTTTTAATCAAGATGAGTTGATCGCAAACTTTTAGTTTTTTTTTTTTGCTGTGTATTATCCCGATAATCTACCATATTCCTTAACGTGCAAACGCCATCTAGTGTTAGTTTCATGATGCATAATTTATTCCTAATTCAATCGATGATTAACAAGGGTAGGGTATGCTGAACCATTGTTGTTTCTCGACGCCATTACAAATTGTTTAATTGAATATATTTGTACTGAAATATACCATTCAAATTTGAATTTACTTCAGAAATAGAAGAGCTATTGCATCAGACATACTTTGTAAGTCGGATATACATTGGAACAAAATTGTATCATAAAGGATTTTGCGGTGCTTTGTTGAGCATTTCTACAAAAATGATGAAGAGTGATCAATGCAGTATGTTGTTATATTGCATATGTACGGCAGTAATGTATGATGGCCGTGTTAAAGCCGAAACGCGTGTGGAGGTTTCTACACTTATTAATCCTATCGTAGTTAATGAAATTTTACCATTCCAATGTCGAATTTGGAATATGCAAGATGATTATACTGTGACAATTGCACGCAGGGTAAATGGAGAATTTGAAAAGCTATCAGTAGACGACGTGATGATGAATTTACCAGTATCGTCGCGTACGTTTCTTGCGATACGAACGTTAACTGGTGGAGTGCGGATGTATTTTCTAACCATGCTTGATGCGTCATTTCTAGACAAAGGACAATATTTTTGCTCAGTTACAACGATGTCGCATATAGGAGATGCTAACACTCTTGCAAGGGACTCTATGAATATAGAAATCAGCTCTTTTCCTGCAAAGACAAACCCTTCATGTGTAATAAATCCTAACAAATTAACGTACCAAGAAGGAGATAGATTTGAGGTTATATGTTCTTCTGAAAAAGGATCTCCTCCTGTTCAGCTAAAATGGTCACGACTTGGATATACTGATTTCTTTCAACCAATTAATTCCAGTACGGGGAATCAAGTACATTCGAAAGCTGTAATTACAGCAAACTCTGCATATGGTAGCGCCATTTTAATTTGTGAAATGAGAAGTCAGGCTTTCCCAGATTACAAGCGATCTTGTACAGTTGGACCGATTGTCGTTACACAACAAAATGATCGTGTCGACAGTAACCATTTAATTCCTACTGAACGTACAAAGATAACTCAACAAAATACAGTTAACAAGCAAAATGGCGATAACGAATGCGTAAACGACTGTGAAAATTCTTCCACTACCGTTTTTTATTTGACTCTTACTACAATGTGTGCGAGTTTTCTCTGTATTATATTCTTCATAACAACTATCATTATGTGTTGTAAATATTGTAACAAGTCGGCAGATGTGAGACGGCATCATGAGTATATTCCAACGCCGCCTATCCGATTTGATGACCCTTCATACAGATCTCTACCAAAACGGTCTGGTAATGAACTCGTGTACATGACTTTAGAGGATCCAAATAATCCGGAAGGAAAAGTGCTTCTTCCTAAAGAGGTATTTGATGAATTTTATAACAAAACATTAACCCTTAGAAAAACGTGAATGTAAAGTGATTAAGTAATATATATGTTTAGTTTATTCATGCTCATTACTTGGGGTTTATATGAGTAAGCCGGGTAACATAAGTTACACTTTGCTTTCTTCAAGGAGATAAAAATATAATTCATGCTGTAATTTTTTAATTAATCAGCTATTGAACTCTTTCACTTATTTAATCTTTGTTTTAAAAATCGTGAATAGGATAAAATTTGCAAACAAACAGCAAACACCAATGACACAATAAGTAAAAATCTTTAAACAGACAATAGCTTATCCACTCGTTTTATTCAACTAATTTTGAGACACAAACCCTTCAGATTAATATATATCCTCAGCTCAAAAATATTACACATTATCATATTTTATGACAGAAGCTTTGTCAAGTATTTTAGCCATATCTGATAAGCTTTTATTAATAACTCAACCTAAAGCCGATTTATGTTCTGAAAGTCGGTAGATGAATTTGACGAGAGGACACAGTATTACTCCAGAATACGTATTACCTAATTTTGCCTAATTACCTCATTTCCCCGGCAACCGTTCCACACATCAATTTGAATTACCCGCGCTAACTACAGTCGTGTCATCTAAGGTCAGATCGTCCCCCATAGTAATATTACTTGACCAGCAAAGCGTGTTACACAATCTTTTGTGGTGAAGATTATGCAACACACTGTCAGATGTGTTTAAAGTGCGAGCAGTTGGTGGAATAACCCAAACTATTAGGCAATTACTTCGACAGCAAACATCAGACATGGGTTGATAATCTGGCTTGATGGTTATGTTCATGTTTAAAAGTAAATTTCTAATTATAGTATGTATCGATTAAAGCAAATACATAATTGTAGCTAGTAACTTAGTTGGTGTTGGAAAGTGTACCAATGAGTGTGAACCAAATTATTCTGCATGCACATTTGCAAATGAAATAATAATGAAAGTTCATCTGTGTTGGTAATTATCAAACCCATTATATTTAAACTTTGGATCACAACACTTAAATTTACCTTTTTGGACATTTTCATCTGCTAACTCTGCAGACTTCTTTAAGCAAATGACGAAGTGACAAAATGACAATGACTGTTCTTGTCAGCATGTTATTTTTCCCAATGCAATAACTTTTAAAAGCATTTTGTTCTTAATGAAAACTTTAATACAAGAAATACATGTATCGCGTAATGTTTGTGATGTGTCACGATTATATTTTGATACGCTATAACAAAGACACACTTTATTCGAATGTCATATCATGAAAACCTCCAAGTTTCGTCAAAAATACACAACTATTGTGTGATCAGGTTTAGTAAGCACCAACGCCATCTATTGACCATTTCGATGCATAATATATTCGTATATTAGTAGATATCATTAAATATGTTAATATGTAAGAGAAGGGTTAAGAGAACCATTATGTATTGTTGTTTCTCGACGCCATTGAAATATAAGTGTACGGCTATAACTGGTCTATTTACCGAGAATTCTATTTTATTTTCAAAGGAATTATACGAACAAACTATCTTCTACATGTATATAACAAGGAACATCGTTGATTATAAGACATTTTTTCAGCAGTCATAGTAATTGTTATTACGGATAACTGATACATCTTTGTTTAAAATGGAGGGTGTATACTATCGAGTGTTTTTGTATTACATATGGAAGGTGATTACTGTAATATCATTACTGATCAATGTTGATTGCGTTTATTCAGAAACCAGAGTAGAAGTCTCTACACCTATTAATCCAATTGTAGTAGATGGAATTATACCATTTCTATGTCAAATATGGAATATGCAGGATGATTATGAAGTCGCAATTAGACGAATTGTTGATGACGATATGCAGAAGCTAACAGTTGACACTGACATTTTAAATTCACCCGTATCATCGCGTGCATATCTTGCAATACGGACATTAACGGGTGGAGTAAGGGTGTATTTCTTAACAATATTGGATGTGTCTCTACAGGACCAAGGGCAATATTTTTGTACAGTATCGAGTGTATCACGTACAGGGGACGTCAATGTACTTGCACGGGATTCAATTAATATCAATGTTTGTGATTTTCCAGAAAAGGGAAATCCATTATGTGAGGTACAACCAAGCAAATTAGTTTATCAAGAGAGAGACAAATTTGAGCTTTTGTGTTCTTCTGAAAGAGTATATCCTCCTGTTCAACTAAAATGGTCACGACTCGGATATACAAATTATTTTCCACTAATTAACTCAAGTAAAACTAACCAAGTCTTGTCAAAGGCTGCCGTTACAGCATACAGTGCGTATCAAGGCGCCATTTTTATTTGTGAAATGACGAGCGCATCATTTCCGGATTATAAGCGTTCATGTACAGTAGGTCCGATTGTAATTGTAAAACAAAATGATCGCATGGACAGTGACAAATTGATCCCTACGCAGCGCCCAAAGGAACCTCATCAAAATACAGTAGACAGCCAACATGTCATTAATGAATGCAATAATCAATGTGAAAATTCTTCAGCTACTGTGTTTTATTTGACAATTGCCACGATGAGTGCAAGTTTACTCTGTATTATATTCCTCATAACCACAATTATAATGTGTTGTAAATATTGTAATAAGTCATCACAGATGAGACAGCATCACGAGTATATTCAAACGCCGCCTATCCGATTTGATGACCCTTCATACAGATCTCTACCAAAACGGTCTGGTAATGAGCTCGTGTATATGACCTTAGAGGATCCAAATAATCCGGAAGGAAAAGTTCTTCTTCCCAAGGAGGTATTTGATGAATTCTATAACAAAACACTAACTCTAAGAAAGTCATAAACATTTGTTATTTAATGATCAGATGATAATGATACGTAATAGTTGTTTCAATATGTATACTATACGAGCCGCAAATGCGCGCATTTTACTTTAACAAGAAGATATTAGAAACCAATGTTGCTTAGTATGATCTTTCCGCTTCAAATTGTCGTACATAAATATCTATATTTAGCTTCTCAAATATGGTTATTTAA
>JXSR01S036280.1:151293-166234 GCA_000969725.1 Ophiothrix spiculata | reverse complement strand
TGTGTTTTTAATCTGTGTAATATATATTATGGAAAATAAAACTGAATGAATGAATACTGCACTCCTCTGACTACGCCATATTGGTACTCTCTAACGTACTGTAAATTTGTCAATTCATTTCAGATGTCTGCATACAACCATCAAAGTTTGTAATGATGCCTCTCTATGTACAAAGTTGTCATCTGGAACTTCAACAGTGCTAGGTCAGTCAAGATTTACGTGGAAAAGCAATTATAAGATCTTATAATTACCATATTGTCTTATAGATTCCAATAAAGAACAGCGCTGGAAATTCAAAGATGGTGTTGGTCATGCTTTGGCTAACCGAGATTTATTCTTTGCTTTCATCATAGCCATATACATATAGTTTTTAGCAATGGGTGATAGAACTCCTTTGTACCCCTCAGACAGCACAGTCTGAGGAAAGACTCCCAGACAGACCGATCTAGAATTCTAGCTTTTTAGTACACCCAACGATCAAACTTTATATCGATCAATAGTTGGCTGATGAGAGAATCATAAGATATAAGATGCAAGACATACATACAGTCTTGATCTAAAATGTATTCCAGATGTTTGAGATATTAGATTATTATAACTTTGGTAATGGACAGCGAATTCTACCAGCGACTATAAGCAGAGGTAGGACAGCCCAGTCCTGACCTGACTTGATATTAGATTATTATAACTTTGGTAATGGACAGCACAGTCTACCAGCGACTATAAGCAGATGTAGGACAGCCCGGTCCTGACATGACATGAAAACACAAATTTGAATACGCTTTTCAGCTGTAGACAGCCTGGTCTACCAGCGAACTAACATTACAGATGTTCATATTTATTCAAATAAATATCTATAAAAAAAGTTCTGATTACAAGACAATGAAATCATAACAGCATAAAGGATTTATGGCCCCTATAAACTGGTCAGCTTTGCTAAATAACTGGGGGTTCGCACATCATCATTTAAACTGGGTGTTCATATGGCAATAAATATTACCTAACCTATTATTGGCTTTTACATCAATGACCATCACCTTCTCTTTTGCTTACTTCAACTCCTCCTTGCAAACCTCGGTCAGAGTTGGTATTATCACAAAGACAATCTTGTTTTCATTTTTACAAGCTTCATGAAAACCTATTGTCAAGGTGTTATCGATAACGTTTTCAGACTAGGGTTTGCAAAAGTACTAAATGGCTGTTTTTTATACCCTAAACAGTGTCAACTGATTCACTTTTCAATCCTAAAAAAACCTTATTCACCTTTTTGTTTGTCACGCTATGCCTACAACAACATACTTGACAGGCCCCCAGGCAATTTTAACAAATCCGTTGCTTAGAGTCTTAGAAGGAATGTTTCAAAATTTCAGAGGGATTCAGTATAAAAAGAGGTTTAAAGGAACTCTTTGTTTTTTGTACAAACTTCCTCTTTTTTTCAAAAGAGGTCTCTCACACCCCTGCTTACAGTTTATTAACATTTTCTCTTTAAATATTTCAGCTGATGGAGATGAACTGGTAACTTCACAAGGAGGGGAGGACATTCAGATTGGTAGCGCACAGACTGGGCGAAACAGAAGACAGGTGGCGGGGGATTATGAGCTTATCATCGCAACTTCCGGAGGTAAGGAGGATATACAAATTGGTAGTCCACAGACGGGAGGCAAGAAGAGTTAAGTAGCAGGGGATTATGAGCTTATCATCACAACGTCCAGATGTAAGATAAGTCTCAGGCAATAAATATGAGCTGGTAACTTCAATAGGGGGGACATTTGAATTAGTAGCGCACAATATTAGACAGGTAGCAGGGGATTATGAGCTTACCAGAGCAACTACTGATGGTAAGGGCTGCTTTAACAGTCAAGCGGCGGTTTCCTGATTCTTCTGGGTGGTGCAACTGGAATAAACAATTATAGCCTACTGCCCAGAATCGGCAGACAACCGCCGGTTGAGTTTTGAAGTGGCCTCTAAGTCATTTAGTTACTTTAGTAAGGAGGATAGGATTTTAAATTGGTAACAGGGGATATGAGCTAACTATCGCAACAACTGGTGGTAATATATTTGAATAGTTTATTTGCAAAACTATGTACATCCACGCATTTTATTGATTTTTGCATTTTAAAATTACCACTTTCTGATCGTGGCAAGCTTCAAATCAGAAAATGTTCATATTGGAATTTATCAATAATCAAAAACCTACAATATAAGGAAGGGTGTTTTTTGAATACTTTGAAGAATGTCGCATGCTGTATATATGTGATGACTCACCCCGAAATGGGGGACTTTGCGACAGAACACTTTTTGAGAAACTGATGAAAATAGGCAGTAAAAAATAAAGAAAATAATAAGAATTTCCAACAGATTTTCTGTTGTAAAATTTGATTGCCTTGATCAATTTCAACAAGTAAGGTGTCATTTTGAAGCTTAGAAAATGCTATAACAGATGAAATGATAAAATCAAAATTGATATCTTCTGCAAAGTCCCCCCTTTCGGGGTGGGCCATCACATATAAGAAAAAAGATCTAGCACCATTTACATTTTTTATTTGACAGGTTGCATATATTGGTGCATACGTTTTAGATCCATCAACAAAACTCTCTAAGGCCCTTGAAACTTTATTCCCGGGTTGCCATCCCCACCCTCATTATGAAAATACTGCCGCATTTTGAGGTCAAGAATCTTTTCAAAAAATCAATTGTTTTTTTGGGGGGTGGGTCATTTTTTAATGAATCAAGGCATTAAAAAGTTTCAAAAATGAAAGGTATGCATTTGGTAAAACATGAGATGTAAAAAAGCAGTGAATAAATGGTCAAATGTGAATGTTGACCTTTTAAAGTATTTGCAGAAGGTGTTGATTTTGGCTGGAAATGGAAATTTTGCAGTGGCAAGTGTGTCAGAATCAATCATTAATAACAATCCAGTATTTGTCAACCTGGCTACCTCTTTGACAGTCAATGAAGACGGTAAGTCACAAGAAATCATTTTTCATCGGAAGCCTTGGCCAGATGGAGCTTCTAGGCCCATTAGTTATCAATGTCATATTTCATACCATACCAAGCAACTGTCAGATCATACTGTGCAGGAGATATCTACTGACAGGACACTACGTGGAAGGTATGATCATGATTTAATCAGTGGATGGATCGATACTTTTTGTAATATAATATATTTTTACAGTATAACAGAACTTAACACAAAGCTGACATTTAGAATTTTAACCTGGAACCATAGGCAAAGTGCATTCATTGAACACTGAGCTCTGCTTCTTCACTGATCACATTTAGCTTTAACCCTATGCTTTGTTGAAACTTAGACAATTCTCAAATAAAATGAACAATGTCCTGATATCTTGCAAAAAACTGTTGATTTCTGTATCCAAAACTGTATTTCATGATATCCGCCAGATAAAGGTGGTATCCCGGGGATGTTATCAGACTCTCATGTTGCTTTTTCATGTGTATGTTTTTAATTGTAGTTAAAGTTCCATCTTTTAAGATGTTAAGATTCCATCTTTTCTTTTCATAGTGGTATGAAGTAGAGCTGATTGGTACAAAACGTTTTCATCAACCAACATGACAGATGGTCTGAAATTGGCATAATATGTTAAATGGTTTCAAAAGAGTATTTTCTTATTTCACTGTTCATCATGAACCTCTCATAAAGTAGGCATTTTTCAATTTTTCAGGGCAAAATATATATAATAATTGTTTCCGAGTCCTTCAAAGTTGATATTTAAACAAATTTGGAATGTTCATACCTTTTGAGACTAATATATCAACCTTCATTTCAACTCAGAGGATGATTTAAGGCCTTCCCACAATACATAGTAACAGCTCACTGAACAGCTCAGTAAGCATGAATGAACTAATGGAATGTTCAGCGAGAAATTACTACTGCTTTATATTGTATGGGAAAGATGTTAAATGTCACTAATAATCAAACTGTAGTATGGGTGTGAAAATTTTAAGCGACCAGAGATTTGTTTACATATTCAAAGAGCGTAAAGTATGACCTTTCTCACGGATCCATCGCTTCGCTAATATATGTACTGTGTCAGATTTAAATCATGCATATTGTTGTACATGTCAATTGGAAATTGATCTCACTGTGGGCTGTTTTGAGCTATTGATTTCAAATTTAGAATGGAATTATGGGAAGTACTTAAAGCACAATCTGATTTTAACTCTAAAGTATATGAAAACTATTATCAATGTACTTGTATTGGCAGTTTGTTTACTATAAGGCATGTTTTACGCATACAAGTAATCTTATGAAGAATTGTAACTCAACTTCTGTGTGTTGTATCAACTTCATATAGTTATCAATTTAACTTAAAGCTTAAGATATATTCTGTTTGAATCTACAAGAAAATGGACCGTAAATTTGTTGTCGAAAGCCTGGGTGGAAAGACACATATTGTTTACATTTTCATTACTTTTTAGAATTGGTAGCATCCACAAGAAATCATTTTTCATCGGAAGCCTTGGCCAGATGGAGCTTCTAGGCCCATTAGTTATCAATGTCATATTTCATACCATACCAAGCAACTGGGCAAATGACAAACCGGTACTCTTATATTGGGACTATGGTGAGTACAAGAGAAGATACCGTGTGTATCCCATCATGCATTGCTTCCTATGGGATAATTTGTATAGGAAATTATGTGAGTAGTTAGCGATGAAATGTCCATAAATCAAAGTTAATTGTTATAATCTTGCATTCTGGACATGTTTCATCACTAACTACTCACATGACTTCCTGTACAAAATTTCCCATGTGAAGCAATGCATGATGGGATACACACGATATCTTCTCTTGGTGAGTACCTTGATCTGTTTTTCTGTTTGTCCTCTATGATTGTAACTTTTGAAACATCACAAACTTTCAATTTTCAAAGCTTTTTCAGAAAATGTGGTGATAAATTTTCTCATTTTAGATGACGAATTCTGAAACATGTTTAAGACGCATAAAACAATATTAATGTACAGTAGAAACTCATTATAACGAAGTTGCTGGGGACAGACAAATTACTTCTTTATATCCAAAATTTCGTTATATCAGAAAAGAAATTAGTAAAATGGTACAGGAAAATTACTACTTTATAACAGGGCTTTTCTTATATCAAATTTCGTTATAATGAGTTTCTATTGTAATTATACTACTGTAATTATATTTTGGCACCCTTTAAAGATGGTGCTTGGGTGACTTGTATAGTGTGTATTGTTTTTGTGCAATTTTACCCATGAAGAGTAATATCCAGTTAAATAAAATTACTTTATTTACTTTTTAACAATGGTTTTTATATATTTCCTCCATTTTTATATTTTTCCAGTAAAATCTGAGTGGTTAGATGCAGGCAAGACTTGTAATGAAGGCAGCACAGTTTATGATGAATTGCAGAGCAAAATGACTGTCATGGTGAGTTGGATGTTTCAGTGAATCTGATATATATGTAACTTGTCATATTGAAACCACCCAGTTGTTGCGCCATAAATTGAGTGATTTTTTTAATGTTTGCTGTTTTTCAAATAAACTATCTTTTATGTTTCATCAGTTTATTGGTGTGTTATTAGCTAGAATGACCATTTATGGTCGCACAACTGTAAATCGTTGCACGTTGTGACGCTAGTGACAAATTTGTGATTTGATTTGCTGGGTTTTTTTTAAACTAAGAAGGTGGAATAGGCCCTAATATAATGTTTATATATACAAGTAATATTGGACTCTTTTTTGTTTTTATTTCTCAAATGTGTAGAAAAAATCAGCACCACAAGACATTCTCTAAAGAAATTATTAATTTAACAAATCGGTATGTCTCTAGAAATACTCGATCAAACCACGCTATTTTGTTACAGGCCATCAAACGCAATACAAAATAGCGGCTGATTTATTGCGAAAACAAGCCGGGCTACATATTGATTACTTTATGATTTCTGAAAGGTTATTCCAAGAGCTACAAAATACAGTTTATTCTAGAATAATCGAATCTTTAAAGAAGCATGGTCCGATTGCTTCAACATTTTTTCAAACTTTTTTAGATTTTGGTACCAAAATATTGCTCATATTTTTCTCATAACCCGTGTGAAATTTCACGGCTGAGTTATGTTCTGTTTTGGATATGAAAATATGTCTAATTATGGTAAACAGTAAAGTATAGGCAGCTCTGAAATACAAAATTGCCCATAAAATCAAAACGGTTTCACTGATTCGGCTGAAATTTGAAACTTAGACTTCTTTAGTGGTCATCTTTCATATGCCATTGAAAACTAAATTTTGAAAAATCGGACCAAGCTCCTTTAATAAGGGAGATAAGCCGTTTAGCGACCCCATCTTTACATGTAAAAGAAAAGGAGCGGTAATTAGGATAGTACTCCCTTATGAAATGAACTGAGACATATATCTTCTGACAGTTAATGGGTTTTAGCAATGTTTTTTGCTGGTATGCTCCACTAGGCAAGCTGCATCGATACATCTTCTCCACGTTCTAGACACCAGACCGGCAATGATATTTTCATCAGTCAGGAAATTAAGTTTGCCATGGTTAATCATCCAGAGTACAGGGCCCCATGCAACACTTACCATGGACTTTTGTTCAAATTGTCCAATAAGTTATTATTTTGCATATAGCTTCAATCATTCAAATGTGGAATCTCTAGGGCGTTGGAGCACAATTAGGCCACAACTTTGTGCGGCCGGCCGCAACCTGGCCACAATCTTAATTTTCCAAGATAGCGTCCATAGACTTGATTTTTTACCTCAAAATTGTTTTTGTAAAATATTTATTACATGTTGTGACATTATCTAAAGGTGCATAATCAAGCATACGGTAGCCATCTTGGAAAATCAAGGCTGTGGCCAGGTTGCGACCAGCCGCTCAAAGTTGTGGCCTAATTGTGCTCCAACGCCTAGAGTTATTCAATATGGCTAGCAAGTGTCTCTGCATCATTGATAATAAGTCATTATTTGTTCTGCAGGTCTGCTCCACTAGACAATCAGTACCTGATTCGACCGCCCAACGTTCCCGACGTCAGACTGGCAATGATATTTTCTTTAGCCAGGAAACTCAGTTTGCAGTGGCAAGTGTGTCAGAATCAATCATTAATAACAATCCAGTATTTGTCAACCTGGCTACCTCTTTGACAGTCAATGAAGACGGTAAGTCGGTTTTGAACTGCTTACAGAATATATTTGTCTTTTTTTTTTCTTTTTTATTGAACGATCATTGTCAAAAAGTCAGTTCATAGGTTCCACCCACATGAATATTCTTAGTTGAGCGAACCATTTCACTATAACTTTTATCATGCGCTGACCCGATATTTGATGCCTGGCTGGTTGAAACTGTGTTTCATGAAAAAATCAACATGCCATTTTGCCAAAGCAGTGAATGGTCTTTTAGTGCAATTTTCAAATGCAATTTGCTACTCTTATTTTGTCCTGAAAGCAAGCGGGTGAAGAGATGTAATATATCAATTTTAGTTATCTATATTGATATACTTTACATGTCTGTAACCATTTTTTTTTCTGGAAACCTTAAAATAAAAAATGTCCTCATGATTAAACAATACTGTCTAAGACCTCATGTTACATCGGCTTAACAGCTAACTCATTCAAGGAAAGGTCCAATAGCCATAATAACTCAATCCGCCATAGCAAATATGAAAAAGCTACAGAACTCTCAAAATACATCTGGAAATAAAAAAACAAAGGCATCACTTAAGATATTAGATGGGAAATAATAAAACAATCTAATACAACTATTAGAAAAACAGGTCAATGCAACTTGTGCTTAGAGGAAAAATTCGAGATTTTGTTGCTCAAGGAGAAAAATCTATAAATAAGAGAAGTGAGATAATTAACACTTGTAGGCATAATAGGCCAAACAACTGTGTAAAGAAAAAACAATATGTCCTAGTGTTATGATATCAGTTGTCATCAGAGGGTTGGTCTGGTAGGACCATGAAACAATTTGTTATGACAGGGTCAACAATTTGCCAACTTTTTATTGTGTAAGACCTCATGTTACACATTTCAGAAAAACTATCAACAAATTACATTTTAACTTAAAAGTCTGCATTGTGAGATATCATTCCACAAATACTGTTAATTCTTCTTGACAGGAAAACTTGAATACCAATTGGAAGCTTCAGACAGGGACGGTGATAAACTACAATTTATCCACGATACTAGTAGGGGCTATCCATCGCTTGGTACCGCTATCATCACTCCTGAAGGATTGCTGACATACACACCATGCAGTGACTGTATTGGAGATGATGTGGTGAATATAGCAGGTGAGCCTCCTTTCCTCATTCTGTCGTCTCCTCCCCCACCTTACCCATATATCACCAATCTGCCATTTGAGATTTCTGATAGATGTAGCAATAAACTAGAATTCCTCCATAAAACAAAGAGAGAGCATTCCTCTATAGACCTTTTCAAAACACGACTATCCGAGAATTTCTGAAGCTGATTTTACACTTTTTGGCAATTGCCTAAATAAAAAGTGACTCTTCAACACAATAACCAGAATGTTAAGTTCGCGTTCTCGTTAATTGGTTGTGTACGAATTCGAACTTGAAATTAGCGTTAGCACTACAGAGTCACTTTCAGTTTGATCGCCCTGATGCAACTTCAAATCTTAAGCTTAATCAGCGCAGATCAGCCGATTTCAAATGGAAATTTCACTCTTTTATGTCGGTGAGCTTATGGTACCATCGGCCAAAAGTTGTTCAGAATTAGTGTATCTAATATTGTATGGGTCTGTTTGTATTTATTTTTCACTTTTATTGCACTGAAATGCGAGTAATTTTTTGGACTTTTTTGTTGACAAAATTGTGCATACTAATGAGCTTGTACGTGATTGGTTGAAAAAATGGCCATGTGATCAATGTTCCGGAGATTTCCGAATGGATTTTGAAAAGGTCTATTGGAAAATGATTATCTACATATCAGCCATGCAGTGGTGTTGTCTAATCTGTATAATGGTGGTCATAGCATGAATATTAGTGCATACAGAGTCAACTGATTTTCGTGGCTTGGTATCCTCTTATTTGAAGTCTTGTACTACTATTGGTGTGCTTAAAAGTGCCAAGGCTCTGTATTGGTAGATGTTTATTGATGCAATGTAGTACAGGTAAGTCTTCTTTCCTGTCACCATTTTATATCCCCTCACAGAGAGGCCACTTTTCAGGTTTTTTAGAAGCTCAGTCCATGATTTCAGGGTTTTTTATGATCTCTAATATACATATTTTCATATATTTTTGGCCCTTTTTTGAGTATCTTTGAAGAATTTATGGCTTTTTCAGGGTTTTTTTCAATGAAATCAGTGGCATCTCTACCTCAAAAGGGCTACAAAATAGGATGATAATTATGTTGCTTCAAGTCTTTGTTGGAAATCCCATTGCAATATACTGGGTCCACAAAAAACAGAACACTATACCAAGTTCAACATAGTGGCGATATTGATTATATCAGAATGATCAGTTAGTATACCATGAACAGATTCAAACCAGTCACCTTGAATTGTTCTTTTCATAGTATTCACTGATATAGACCAATACTATTATACCATCACCACTTATGACGTAGAAAGTGGTGTCTGACTAGAAAGTACCTAATATTGAATGTCTTCTTGTCCGTCCTGCTAGGCTTTACAGAAGTTGCATTGGTTTTCCCTAGCCTCTTTAAGGGCCCTGTCAACCCTTTTTTCAGAATTGGTTTTTGCTCTGTAACTCAGCAACGGATAATTAAATTCAAATAAACGTATACATTTCTAGAAGCGGATTTGCATACTGAACAATATGGTCAGGTTATTTTCATTTTGGACCTAGGGTCCAAAAATCATGTTTCTGGGCCAACATTTTACGGAAAGCCAACTATATTTTGCTTTGCTTTGCTTTGGTAAAATTTTGAACCAATTTACTTTTTAGAATCTAGAAAGCAATATCTAGGAACTCTTTTCTCAAATTTTTGATTTTTATCTTATTTTTTGAAATATTGCCAAAAATAGGTCAAAAAATGTCATATTTTGCCAACAATGGTGTCAGGAGTGGGATTTTTTGACCAATTTTTGACAATTTCTCAAAAACTAAGAAAAAAAATCTTGAAAAATAAAAAATGCGTTCCTAGATATTGCTATCATGTTCAGTATGCAAATCCTCTTCTAGAAATGTATACTTTTATTTGAATTTAATTATCCGTTGCTGAGCTACAGTGCAAAAACTATTTCTGAAAACAAAGGCCAAGGGTTGACAGGGCCCTTAAGTGTTTCTATATTTGAGATGAAACACAAATTTGCATACTTTAAGTAATTAAAGATACTTGTCTTGTGGGTTACAGGTTGGATTCCCCTTTTTTATCTCCTTTCTCATTACCAAATTTGACTTAATTGCTTGCATTTATTTTCTTGTGATTTTCTCTTGTCAGTGGAGGAAGTTCATAGTTTGGTAGCGCTTACCCCAGCAACCACTACAGCAAGTATTAACATCAAAATCAACCCGGTCAATGACAACCCATTCACTTTTGTGTCTCAAAAAGGAGAGTTTAGCAGTACACACACTAGGTCTGCCATGGTAAGCATTTATTTCACAAATTTGGAAAGCTTTATCCCAGTGAGCATTTACACTTGATTTAATAAAGATGTAATGAAGATCAAAAGTTTGAACATTGCACATTACTTTCGCTTTTTTCCATTTTTGGCCTCTTTTTGACCTTATTTGGCATGAATATCAAAAAATTTGCCAAAATTCTAAGAAATAAAAATGACGCAACATCCGAGTGGGTGTTTTAAACTAAAATGTGCATTCTAAAGTCATTTAAAAAAAAAATGTTATTTTTAGCTTGGTTGGAAGCCCAAATGGCCAAAAATGTGTTTTTTGTGATTTTCTCAAAAAATGTGATTTTTGGTCAAAAATCAACATCACCATCATGTCCCTTGTGAAAATCCCCTTCTGAAAATGTATGCCTTTATTAACCTTAAGCACTTCATTAAAAATTTATGGTACAAAATGAACTTGCAAAAACGTAAAATTGAGTAACGTGCTTTCCCCCCTTATATGAAGTTTGACATGATATGTCAGTGTAGCTAATGTGTGTAATTCACTATACTTTGATCATCACTAAATAGGTGGGAATTATGAGGCTTTTCTTCATCTGCAAGTAAACATAATCTCACTTACACACGCGTCGTATATACTGAAGCGCGAGTCACACGTACAAATCAAGATGCTTCTCCTGCTGTGTTCAGCTATGTGCGCTTATCTATATCCATTCATGATGTTAAGAGGTCCGCCTATTTGGTGTTGATCAAAGTATATATTTGGTCAACACTTAATAAGCAGGCCTATTCACATCAAGAATTGATATGGAAAGGATGTGCATAGCTGAACACAGCACAGCTGCATCAAATGCAACATGTGTTGCACGTGTGACTCGGACATTGGTATTTATGACGCGCAAGTGAGTGAGATTACTGGATGGGATTACCTTAGCTTTGGCATGCACTGTACTGACCACTGTAGTCCAAAAAACCTGCCATATTCTATTAGTTCGTTTTTATCCAAGGGATTTCAATCTTAGACTTGGCGTCCAAAGACATTCGCTCGACCGAGTGACATTCGCTCATGATAATTGCTCTGACTTATTCGCTAAAACGGAGAGCGAATGTCGCTTTCATTGAGCAGATATCGCTTCAATCGATGAAAGCGAATGTCACTTGCGCATGCTGTAGTGGTATGATTATTGAATAAACAAACAGACCCAATAATATTTGGAGCGATCTTTGCTCCAATTCAATCTAAAGTGTAGCGAATGTGCTAACATTTGTTAAGCGAAGACGCTCCCCATTGGAGCGAAGTTTGCATCGCACCATGTCATAATGCGCGAATATTGCAAAATTCACACAGGCTTTGAGTGCAGGTTAGAGTATCATTTGCGTAAAGTATTATTTGCACAGGTTGTCTCTAGGCGTAACCAAGTCTTGGCACTCCGAGTTGATTTTGGCGGGAACCGAGCAGACCCAAATACCCCCAATTTGAGCTCCATGGCTGACGAAGACATTACACAAAGCCTGGTATCTCCCTTGTAAATCTATGCCTTACACTTTACACCACCAAGACTTGAACATAAAAGCTTGTACACTGTAAGTAAGTGAACAACTGGTTGAGGTACATTGACAGGTTCCCAACTAAACAATTCCCTTTTTTCCCTCTCTCTAGTTTGCAGTTGAAAAGAATGATGGTTTTAACCTTGGCTACACACCAGTAATGGCTTCATTAGGAGCCTATGATGTTGACAGGGCAGATGAATTAACCCTGGTATTAAGCGAACCTGCTCATGGTACATTGACAGCTACCAACCAAGATAGAAGTAACCCTAACAATGCAGAACACTGTGGTGCTGGCACTGAGACTCAAGAACAGTTGGTGCCATGCGGTTTAGTTCTTCCTCATCACAAGGTTTGCATTTTTTCTATATTTTTCATTTTCCCTTGTTTCATTTGGGTCTAAGCCCAATGCACTTAAGATGAAATAGTCAAAGCTGAAAGGTCAAGACTAAGTCAAAGACAGGCATCAAGAGGGCGGAGGGCAAATTGCCCCCAATTTTTAATTAAAAAAGCCCCTTTACAAAGGTTGAAGAGGGCGAAAAAATATTACAAAAGCACACCAATTGCCCCACTTATAAAACTTAAAGGGACTAGCCTAGATTCCACTTAGAATTAAAAACTTATGGAAATGCTTTAAATAAAGCTGAAAAGTGTAGTAAAATCCAAAAAAGTACAAAAATGTACACAGAAATGGCTCAAATTGACTGAAAATTGATTTGCAATATATCTATATGTGATGGTGGTGTGACTATCCAGTGTTTTCTAAATCCTAAATTTGTACCTCAGTCTGGATTTACCAGATAAAAGATCAAATGAAGCTCTTGGAGATAAGTTAATACATATCAAAAAAGAAACAATTTTATCAACAATAATTTTGTTTACCCATCACAGGTGTAGAAACAAGATCTTTTTAAGATTTGAAACTAGAAACACTTTTTCAACCATTTTTTGTCGCCATGGACAAAAAATACAGTTGGTAAATAATTTAATTTTTCTCCTCTGTTACACAAATTCAGTGGAAACTACTGGTAGGATATGTTAGTATAATCATGCACTATCGATGCATGTGAAAAAAATATATAGTCAGAAAATCAGCGGACAGGATCTAGGCCAGTCCCTTTAAGTAGATGAAGTGTAACTGCCACAAATGTTGCTCATAACACGATAAGTATATTTAGCAACAATACTCCAAGTAAAACAAAATAGCCCCCAAGTAGCTCAAAAGAGCCTCCTGGAATAAAAGTCAAGAGGGCGATTTCTATTTGCTGAAAAAATTATTTTGACTCCTGGTCAAAGATGACTTTTCAATGGCTGGTGAGCATCTCTAATTTTTACATAGCATCAGTCTGCATAGAATCACATCACTCCATATACTCCTACATGTTGTGCGTCATGAGGGGTTGCCACCCCTACCCCTCTCGTGCAAAAAATGCCTAAAAGATGAAGGTGTACACAGTTGATCATATGGAAAAATTTTTTTTAATTGTTGAAATTCGTTTTTAGGGATCTACTAAAATGCCAGATTCTGCCTAACTTTTCCACACATTAAAAGTGTACACTACTAAAATGCCAGCTTTTGCCTTACTTTTCCACACATTAAAATCATGTTTTCCTCTTTTCAAAAATCCCTCTTTTCAAAAATCCTAGATATTAGTCCCTGCAAAGATATCTGATTTATATCTCAATACTATTTTTATTTAAACCAATTTCAATCCAAACAGTACAAAATATAGGCATGAGATTTTTAGCTGGTTCCAGCTTTTTTTGATGTCAAAATTTCTGCAATTTTATTTATTTGCACCCCATTTTTAGGCATTTTTACCAATTTCACACTTTTCCAGTGTTTCCAGCTTTTTTCAGGAAAATGCAATCTCATGCCTGAAAATATATCCCATGTGGAAGATAAATTTGCACAACTTTCTTGATCACAAGTTTTTGTTCATCGATGTCATGAAATTTGTGATTTTATTTTGATGACCAGAAAAAAAAATTCTGTTTATATTACAGAGCCTTTTGAGTTGGGTTATGATGAACTTCACTTATGTACCTGATCCAAATTATGTCGGTGAAGACGTACTCAGGGTGTTTGCACAGGACCAGAGCGGAGCCATGTCACAACTTGTATCTGTCAATATCGATGTCTACGAGCCATGCCAACAAGATGAATGCCTGTGTAAGTAAATATTTTTAGTTGGGAAGTTACAAATGGAAAATATATATTTTTACCATATTGATGATACGGAAAAGTCACTACATGGTTATTACTCTAAAAATGCTACTTGTTTGATGGAGTGTAGTTACTTAGATATAGTACTGATGAGGTTAAAATTCAAATAAATACCTGTGGTTTCTAGCAGTCACCAAATGAAAATATGGTGCAAAGTTTATTGATAAAATTCACAATTTTTCTGACTTGCATATAAATTCTTATTATGCATTTCCTGGTAAAAACCACATACAATTCTAGTACAACATTCCTAAGGTGCACATTTGCCAATTAGTACAGTTTTAGTACAATAATTCAAAAATGTACCAGAATTGTATTCAAATTGTACTAAAAAATTAATCCAATGCAGTCATTCTGATTTTTAAAAATTGGAGGGTACTCCCACAGCTAGGGGAAAGATAAGCCGTCAAAGTTTTTTCTGTGGGGCGGGTTTTATTGTTGTCACTACGCATATTTTTAATTTGCCATTTGAAAAATTTCAAAATCCTCCGGTGCTGAAACTTACAAGAAGTGTGTTATTTTAATTATTTATAAGCAAAAGCATCCATGAAATACTGATATTTAGAAATTTTATAGCAATAGTTTAAGTTTGCACATTTTTTTTCCCAAAATT
>JXSR01S036280.1:113576-136337 GCA_000969725.1 Ophiothrix spiculata | reverse complement strand
TAAGTCAAAAATAATATTTAATTGGCCAAACTTATTCTAGTAATAAACATTGCAGTACAGGGGTTCATATAAAGGTCAAGTAGGTCTATTCCTCCCATTGAGAACAAAGGATTACTAGGAAGTGGGATGTGCTATTAATTACTAAAGCACAAAGAAGCTATTGTGTATTATATGTAAACAAGTTTGTTTTTGACAGTAGGGAATTTCCCTTTACTCTTGTAAGATTGGCCTAGAATGTTCTTTGCTATGTTTGCTAGAATGGTGTGGAATTAAGAGGGTTTTCCAGATAGATATAAATGAGTATAAAAGAAGATGGATTTGTATATTTGGGGTCAGTCAGCTTTGAAGTTAGCTATTACAGAGTCAGCTTTTTGGATTAAGATATTTTGGAGGAGAGAAAAGCAGATTGGATGAGAGTATATGATATTTTGCTGCCTTTTTGGAGCACTTTTATGGATAACTGTTATAGTGGAGAAGTTAAGTTGCTGGATCGTGAATCAATTTTATATTAACTGTGGACAAGGACGACTTTTATATTGACTGATATTGAACATTATTCGGAAGGAGTTATCTGTACCGTTTTGGATCTGGATTTGTGGACATTTGTACAGATGTCATAAGGACTTTACCGTGGAATATTATTAGCTAGCTTGTTCAAGTTAGAAGCCACTCGTGAGTAAACAAAATCTGTAGATAAGATATATTTACACTGTTCATTTGCTTGTATACTAAATAAATTGTTGTTTTAATATTCTGTTGATAAAATCTTGTCTTACAGTGTATTTACTCTTGCTTTGCTTTTAGCTCGAACTCGAAAGGTTAATTCTGACCTTGATCCTTGTTTTGGGTCGTAACACTAGGTTTACATGACTCAAGGCATACTAACTGATAGGTAATTTTCCTGGGTGAAATAAGTGCCCTAAATGATCAATGAGTCTAAATTGTCTCATGAGACTATATATTTTAATAAATTGCTGATGAAAATACACTCCATAGAAAGGGAAATAATTAGTTTCTAAATCATTAAAAGATCTCAAAATCAAATCCAATATGTTGGTACTCAATGTTTATATTTTGACATCCTATGAGATGGCTTGTTCAATCGACGCTATTGTTGTCGTGAGCTGTTTCTAGATCCTAGCAATCCTTTGACAATTTATTGACTTTCAACAATCGTGATGAATCTATTTTGAGTGAAATGATTAGTTTCCCAGATCAAAATAAAATCATCTGAAATTAAATTAAATAGGAAAGAGCAACAACATATAATCAATTAAGCCTATATTAGAAAACATCAACAGCGTACAACTTAATAATGACATTTTACGTAATGCCCTTTTCATTTCTCAATTACCTAGAAACCACGTTTCCAAATTCAAAGCCTACTTGAAGAATTTCCCTCATGGCTCACGCAATCTAGCTGTTGCTTACCTTGCAATGAGAGTACAGAGTGTAAATTAAATTGGAGTTGGTGTGTGATGAAGAGTTCAAGAGGTATTGAATCGGCACATAGCTTGTATGCCTCAAGCTCTGTGCAAGCGTGGTGAGAATTATGTGCTGCAGATCTAACAATTATTCAAATATGTGATAACTCACCCCGAAAAGGGGGACTTTGCGACAGAACACTTTTCAAGAAACTTGTGAAAATAGACAGAAAAAATAAAGAAAATAATAAGAATTTCCAGTAGATTTTCTGTTGTAAAATGTGATTGCCTCGATCAATTTTAGCAAGTAAGGTGTCATTCTAAAGCTTGGAAAATGCTTTAACGGATAAAATGATAAAACCAAAATCGATATCATCTGGAAAGTCCCCCTTTCGGGGTGAGCCATCACTTTTATGTGTAGATCTTGATGTATATTGAACTCAGATTTAAATGGAAAGTGGTGTTAATTAATGAAATTTTATTTAATGGAACATTTAAAATACATGCCACCAAAAAGAGATGGTGCTATCTGTTTGTATGCATGATTTGGATTTCCGTAGAAGATCACAGAATATAGAAACGTAGGAAAACACAATTTAGATTTTGTAAAACAGAGAAATGGAGGCTTTAAGATTTAAAAAAAATCTGAATGCAAGTAATACATAATTTTCATGTTAGTTTGAGTTAAATTACTGCAGACATACCTACTGATTAGGTTGTTTGCCGAAGTTAAAGTCACTCAGGGCATAATGGCTGATTATATTGTTTGTCTGACTTAAAACTGCTTCAGGCATACTGATAGTTAGATTGTTGTCTGTATAAGGGCATGTGTCATGAAAGGCTGTAATATTATCTCAACATACTCTCAGCCATTCCACTGATACCAATTAAAGATAACTTGAATTTCTGAATTGGTGTAATTTGTTTTAATAAATACTAATGTGTAAAACATGATGCTTCCTCTTTTTTGTTTTGACATATCAGCAGTGAATAGCTTAAGATAATAGCAGTAGAAAGCAAATGAAATTAGGTGCTATCAGCAGATGAAGTAGTGTGCTATCAGTAGAAGATAGCAGATGAAGAAGTGTACTTTGCTATTTTCATGTGGCATTCGCCAAAACGCTACCATTATCAGTCCGCCTATGATTGTAATCATAAACTTAATCCCAACCCTAAGCTAAACCTTAACCAAATTAAACCCAAATCCTAACTCTAACCTAAATTCTTTTACTGCACTGCAAAGTTACACATCTCATCATCAAACAGTTCAAGCTGATTTTAAGACTGCAATTTGCAGTCCCTGTAGTATCAATGTAGTTGATCCTAATCCTAACACTAAACCCAATCCTCTCCATGGAACCGGTTGGCGCAGCGGTACTTCCCTCGCCTTGCATCAATGAGGTCCCGGGTTTGAGTCCCGCGCCGGGCGTTTTATGTGCATTTGGTTTTCAGTCCATGATCGCTTCTACAGGGTTTTCTCCGGGTACTCCGGTCTTCCTCCTGCATTCAAAACTGAATTTTAAAAATCATCATGGAGCCCTGTCAAAGATAAGCTTCGTTTAGCTTTTTGGGTACCAAGTTAGGTTTCCTTGGAGAAAGCCTAAACAAGGTGATAACCCTAACCCTGATCCTCTTACTGCACATTACAGTTATAATCAAACATTAGGCATCGGCTTTGGCTGATTTAAGATTGCAATTTGCAGTCCCTGTGTATCAATGTAGCTGATGGGAAAACACAGATGCACTGAAACCCAAGAAGGGTGTTAGTTATGTGTATTGTTTGAGGCATCAATACCTGCAGGCAGGAAATTCCTCATTTGTTACATGCAGTCTGCCCTACTTTCAAAGAGTTGACAACAACCAGGCGGTGACGGCCTCGACATACTAAAAACTACTAGATTTAGGGACTAGGGATTTCTAAAACGCAAATTTAGGATACATTGTACGTTTATTTCTATTCTGTTGGAAGCACTGATGTCACAGAATAGAATCCTGTCTTCTGATTAGTCAATTGAGGCTGTTCCATGTTACTTCCTGGCGTGAAACATTATATTGGAGGTGAATGACAAAGACTACAAAATTCATCTTTGCAGCTAAATTAATTTTTGTATCAACCTCTTTCTTTGATATGTTTTGCATAAATGTGTCTTTCAACTTTATTGCCAAAAATATTAATGAATCAGGGCAGAAACATAAAATATTTTGGAAATATTGGTTACCCCATAGACATTGTACGTAAGTTTCACTCCAGTAACAATGAATGAGTACACCAAATTCAACAACTGCGTCCGACAGAATTGGCGCATTAATATTGAAAATATAACAAAAATCATATTTTTACCTTTATTCAAATAATAACAAAAGTGCTCCTATAGTGATACACTTTATTGTATTATTCTAAATCCACTGGGTTCACACGTGAACCCTGTTTGTAACAGAGTATTCAATGCACTGTTTTCTACATATTGAAATTACACAAGTGACACAGCGGAAGGATACTTGATCACATATGTGTACCGCCGCGGCAAAAGGGTCCAGTTGTCGACTCCTACATGTTGCTCATTGTAGCATATCTGATGTATACAAATACCATACATTAGATATGCTACAAGGAGCAACATGTACGAGCCGACAACTGGACCCTTTTGCCGCGGCGGTACACATATGGTAGTAAAGAGGCTTGGCCAACTTCATCTGGACATATCCAATGTTTCTGTTTCTGTTTGTTTGTTATGTTTTATTTATGTTTAGTAGAGATTTTTTACATTAGCATTTGATGACAAAATTCCCTTAACTTGTTTGAAATATCTGCATTTGCATAACTATCCTTGGCATAGATTTACCAAACCAAACTGACATCGTTCACAATGAAATGTGTTCCAGTTTTTCATCAAGCTATCATTTTTACTATGAATCAGCAATAATTGCTCATTTTCGTTATTATCATCAGTGCTACTTAAAGACATTTTCTCCATCTTTAAATTTCTTCGCAGAAAAGTGATTAGTTCAAGCTAGTTGATTTTGTTAACATTAATCTTGCGGCCTGGCGTCACAAGGCATTTCCTTAGACCGAGATGTGCTTAATGTTTGATTACTATGGTGTAGCTGGGATTCTGAGATGATGCTGGTGATTAATCATGGACTCCATGTGGTTGCGATATAGGGAAATGTGGATCAAGGTTATTTGTTTAAAAATGTTTCTTGAAAAAGTAGGTTTTTCTTAACAAAATCATCAATATCAGATAAACCCTTAAATGCAATAATAAAGGTGGCTTAGGCTTAATCATTGGCAGCAATGGTATGATAAAAGGGGCCAATCCGGATGGTTAATCCCGACAGAATTTTTATTTTTGGCATTATTTGATACTTTGATATGTTACCAGATTATAAAATATCACAAAATGCAATGTTTTTTACAAGTTTTAGGAAAAATGAAAATGTCATTTTCACAGTTTTTGTTTACAAAGCCATGCGACTGTTTGCACGAAAATAATGGCATAAAAATGTGCATGCAACATTATTCCGCCGATGTGAGCACATTTTGAAAACCCTGTAATATTATTATCTAAATTGTACACAAAGATGAAATAATTAAACATGTAATTCTTTGCTTTATGTCCATATTTTTGAATCTGAAAAATGAGTTGTGGTAGTAATCACTAATATATGTGATGACTCGCACTGAAAAGGGGGACTTTGTGACGATCTGCAAACTGATATATCAGGCTTTGAAGTTGAGAAGTGGTAATATTTTCGTCTGGGGTGAATTTGAGATTTTGTGAATTGTTTTTTGAGATTATGAATCTTCAAAGTTTTACAAATCTTCCTACCAAGCCGTTTTTTATAAAATTACGAAAAAAGATAATTTGTATACAGTTTCTAACACCGTGTCAATCTCTATTTTGCAATTTTGTGATTGGAGGAAAAAAATCCATATTAATTAAAAATATGCCTAATTTGCCATATTTTTGTAACTGAATTAAAGATATGTATCTTGACAATGTCTGTGTCAAATTTGATGATGATTGAGTGCAAGTACCCGTTGCTAAGGAGATTTTGTGTATAGTTGAATAGTAATCAATAAAATTGATGCTTTCACAAACCCAAACTTTAAAGCCTGTTTTCTCCAATTGCTATTTTTGAAAAGTGATCAACACACTCTTACTAAAATAGCCATATCTTTAGAACGGATTGTTGTATCGAAATGTTTGAGGTTCCAAATTACTTGTGAAACTTGTAAGCGTTCTCATGATGCCAAAAACTGAATTTTTGATGTCGGAACCAAAGTTCCCCCTTTCTGTGTGAGTCATCACATATATGATATATTAATCAATAGAACTTTGAGTGAAAAAACTCAGAAAACTAGAGTTGTGTCACGAATGACAGGGCCCTACTTTAGAAGGGCCTTTCAAAAATTTTGAACCAGGGTTATTCAGAGTATTCTTGATACAATCGCAGTGTTTCTATTAAGCTCAGTCAGATTGCATAAACTTTATATCAAAACATTGCTTATAATTTTATGGTGGAAGCATGTTCCCATTAGGAGATATGCCTGGAAATATATATATGTAACACCTCTTTGCCATAAATCTGAATTTGTCTTCAGCCCGAAGGGCCTCATCACCCAATACAAAGTTTACCACAAAACACTGATCTGTACCACATTCTGCTGTCCTGTCTGTCTGAGCATTTAATGGTATTCATGTGTTTCCAATCTGTCATGCTGATGGGAGGGTGATACCAACCCACTTGGCAAACTAAGTCATATTAAACACTCCCTAAGGGCAAAATTGAATCATCACTTAAAGAGGTGTGGATATAACCAAGGTTAACAGTGATATAGTCAAGTTGTAAGGTGGGCTGAAATTGTCAAATTAGCCTCTATTGAAAAGTTTAAGTTCAGTTTGAACCAATCTTTGTTTTTGGATAAATGAAAAATAATCTAAACATTTGTTTGTAACTTTTGTACACTTTGTTGGATTGTAACCAAACCTGGATATTGGGGCAACAAAGGAGCCCTCATTTGTTGATAGGGTCAAAGGTCATATACCAAGGTCAAAGGTCATAAAGTCATAGTTATAAGATAACCTGAAATGTCAAATTAGCCTCAAGTGGAACAAAAGAACCAGCATCACGAAACAACCAAATTACTGGTAGCAAAAAATGTTTGTGGCGGCCGAGTATAGACTAACCAACACTGTCTAAGAACTCATTCCAGATATTAATCTTGAGTTCATGTTGGTCATAAACCAATCATTTTCCTTTGTAGGCACTGAGATCATCGCTAAATGAGGACTAATGGTTACAAGATTGTTGTTTTCCAGAATTAGCGGAGTATAAATTGTGTGAAATCACTTGATTACGGACACCTGGAATTAGCTATAATGGTCAACCACACTGACTAATGTAGTCAATATGTGACACATCAAAAATGAGAAACAATCAGACACATTCATTGCCTTTTAATGGATCACAAAATCAAACGTGTAAGAAACAAGTCTTGGTAGATGAGTCATTTGAAGAAAAATGCCTTTAATATGTTACAAACAAATGACTTCAAATATTACAACATGTATGCTTTCATATTGTTTAATTTCAAGAGCTGCTTAAATTATAATTTTGATTGATGTGACCATGGGAATGAAATGAAGATCATGAATGACTCTTTCAAATAATTTCAACACCAAAGAACACCTTTCTTGTATATACTTACTTAAAATCAATACTTAGTGTTCAACTTTTCTTTAGTTTCAACTGTGTCATATCTTATATTTTAGTTATGAAAGGAATGAAGACACAAAAGCAGTTTGATTTAGCTACAAATGAAAATGCCGTTTCACTCTCTGAGATATAAGGCAAACTATTAGAAAGTACATTTGGCTAAAAGTTGGATGTTTATATTTAATATGTCTGCATATTTCCAAAGATTTACATTTTTATAAGAATAACCACAAAATGGTGAAAAAGAGATAATTTTAATGGTTACTTAGCTTTATATAAAAGATTCAACTAGTTTTCTACTGTATATATAGTAAGCCCCTGTGCTGCACAGACAAAAAATGCACTAAAATTCATTCCTTATATTTCAAAATGTCAGAACATGACTTTGCATTCAAAGTCACAATGTTATATGAATGAAAACACAATACTTTATTTATATGAATAGACTATCAAAGACAAGATAAAAAAGAATGACCTTTGTATCTAAGTAAATCATCACCATCAATTAAAGAGAGCCAACCAAACTGAAACCAAATTTATTATTAAACCAACCATCACCTACAGACTTCAAGAAATGAGACGTGACAATGAATTCAACTTGCACAGAACTTAAAACGTAGTATTACACCATCGCAATAATTACTACATGACATTCCGAGAGGTTCCGTGGTAAGGTAAGCTTTGTTCGTAAAAAGGTAAACAAACTTTATCCACTCACTCACAGTATGGTGTTCTTGCTGTTTCATTAAATACGCAAGTACAAAAATATCAGATGAAGTTGATTTTGTATTCAAAGACACTCTCGTGTCTGAGCTGAAGAAGCCCTGTGATGCGTCGTCACAAGCATGCATATAGCATAACAAATATGCTCTTGTGGATAGTACAGCAAAACCATTATCATTATTATGTAATCAGAAGTGTTTCATAATGTTTAGAAAGTTCTTGAAATATATATGCATATGATACTTGTCATAAGAAGAATTATAAATAACCTAAGGTAAAAACGATAATTCAGGTCTATTAACTTTCGCTAACTTTGAAAATTCTGAGGAAAGATTTTCAGGATTGTTTCCATTATACAGGATATATAAAATGATATATCTTTCAAAGATTTCTTGAAGTACATATATCTCTTGTTAAGATGGTTCATGGTTATATGAACATAAATATCAGTGATAATTTAAGAAAGCTTAATCAATGATTAACTATTCAACCAAATTGCAAGGGTGAAAATATATTCGCTCTCCAAAGAAAATGTTAGCTACCAATTTATAGTACCAAACATTTGATCGTGCATCAAAATGACGAGTGACTCCAAATAAAATAACTTCAACACCGAGTTGAGACCAAATAGAATTTTGTGCTAGATTGCACATGTATTGAATGTCCTTATACATTGCACCTAATATTTGTTACTGGTTCATACTTTAAATTCGATGAAAAATATTTGGTGACGTCACGACCAAATGTTTGGTAGCAAATATTTTGTTTTGAGGCAGACTATATTTTCAGTCTAACTCATATTTTGGAAAAAGGATTATTCACATGTTTAAATAGTCAATCTGGGAGCTAATCATGAACATACATATATACAACACTTGGTCTAAATTTCCCTAAATTCTCTTTTCCATGCTATAGCTCATTGTTAATAAATTATTTATCATTTTTTCATGTTGAAAAAAAGTTGTAATTTTACATTTTTATACGACCACTGTGGTAGCTACATTTTACCATATATTTAATGATGCACAATTTGTCTTGTAAATCAGGGGCCGATTTCCCTAAAATTTAGCGATCGTTGCTAAACCTGTGTTGATCGCTAACTAAACAAAATTGAGTATTTTTAAGAATTTAGCGATAATTTTTTGAGTTAGCAATCAAAACGGGGTTGGCGACCATCCCTAAATGTTGGTGAAATTTGCCTCTTGTCTTATCTCATCTGAGCATTAACTTGTCTCAATTCCTTTTCCACAACACCACAACACCAACATTGTTCATCATTGTGAAATTTTGTTTACAAATCTGGTCAATTTGTCTCTTCTGAACATCCTCTCTGTATATCAACAGTTTCATCAAGAGGTCTAAATCCCCTTAAATCCTCCTTTTCCACGCTAGCTTGATGTTAACAAATTATTCATCATCCAATTTTGCAAGTGGACAATTTGGTTAGGAGTTTTATCGTGTGTGTAAAGTGTGCTTAACATTGTGTCCGTAGCATTTATTTTACCATTCAGTAATCATTCAATCCAACATGGTCAATAATGATACATGATTATTACATTAGGGCTGGGCTGATTGTATTAGGAGTGGGCATTTTGATTAGGAGCTTTATGGTGTGTGTAAAGTGTGCTTAATATTGTGTCCGTAGCATTTATTCTACCATTTAGTAATCATTAAATCCAGCATGGTCAATAGTGATACATGATTATTACATTAGGGCTGAGCTGATAGTATTAGGAGTGGGCATATGGAGTACTTTTATTGAAAAAGTACATTGTATGCCTGATAAATATCAATTGCGTATACTGTTATCGGCCATTTGATCATCTTGTCCAGTATTGCTTGACGTACTTGTAGTGTTAGAATGTAGCTGTTGCCATATAAAAAGTTTATGCTAACATTGACATGAACCACTTGCTGATCACACTAAGGCACACTATCCTTTTCTTCTGGAAAATATCTCTCAGACTTGCATTTCTAGAAAGCAAAATTTACCCTTAATGGCTTTAAGGCTTTAAAGACATGCCCTTAGTGGTTTAAAGATACTGGAAAATTTGCATTAAGAAATAGTGATACTGGCAATATTTTTGATATGAAAGTGGAAGGAGAAGCTATTACAAAATAAGCTGAAATAATGGGTGAAATACGTGATAATATCCATTTGAAAAAAGTAAATTAAGAATAATCAATAATCAAGGGCCAAATACCTTATAGCGTAATTAATTTGTACACATCATGCGGTTGTGAATAAGATAGCTTAAAGTGCGGACTTGAATTATCTTTTTGAAAAGACGTCAACACCACCAAGTGGTGAAAATCAGACCCTTTTTGAGGCTTTTGGGTGCATAGCCAATCTTGTTAAGTCTGATTCCCAAGGTGATCATATTGATCTTAACTTTAATGATTCATGAAGTGTATGAGCCCAAACTTGAACCAGCAAACTCCTCACCACATTATCACTGTATTCCCAGAATCAAAGATCACAGGTTACTTTTATCACGCTTTTAGTGGTTTTTCGTAGCAAATTGTGATTCATGAGAGTAGCCGCAATTAACTCCATGCTTTTCAAGCAATTAAGGCTCAACACCTTCAGGTTCATTTATGTTTAAACTTTGTTGTTGGTACGCAGCAGTTCACTTAAACGATTAAAGGGGCTAACTGTTCTTTCACATGTGAAATTCATAATTTTTTAAATGTCATTTTGTTTCTAAGTTAGGAAATATTTGTAAATAAAAAACAAAAACAAATTAATTAAACTATTTTTTTTTTCTAACAAGCTTCATTCATGGTGGCGGATATAAACTGTTCCAGAATTGTTAAAACTTTGAAAAATGGCATGTGTAAAAAGTATCATTGTTATCAAAATTTTTAAAGATTTTAAACTTTGAACAGAACATAAACAAAGCCCACAATCTTAAGGCGGTGTCACACATCACCGTTTTGACAAAAACGTACGAATAACGTACACTGTTTTACTGTACGGTGATGTTCGTTATGCATTCGGTAGAAACACGTTCAATTGGTTATCCATCCGGTGGGAATGCGTTTTGAGTACGTTAAGTACGTTGTCTTGTTTTGAGCAAGGTCAAAACTCTCAGCACTAGAGAAATATTATAATGAAACTTGCAAACCGGAAATTGTGAAGAGGTATTATTTTCAATTGGGGATTTACCTTGGCTATTGTCTCTGTTCCTACTCGTACGTTACTTATTCGTTTTGCACGTTATTCATACTTAATTTATTCGTTTAGTACGGCACACGTTCGGTTCCCATTCAGCGTTGTTCAGTGAGACGAGACAACTTTCCGCTTCTTATCCGCAAGTCGTACGGTCATTGTACGGTCTATTCATTTCATGTTCGTCAGTCAATACTTTCAATTGTATGGATTTCTTCACCGTATATAATCTCTGGCCACCGTATAGCCTGAACTTTGTACGTTATTCATACGTTTTGGCTCAATACGGTGATGTGTGACACCGCCTTTAAGGAAGACAGATATGCTAGCATAGTTCATGATTTGGAAAGAAATGGTATCTGTACATCCTTAGTTTGTTTTTAAATAAGTTCACGTGGCTTAGTCACAAAAGAAAACACAACTCGCTTAAAAACATTTGAAAAACATATTCAAATTTGCCAAGCCAAGTGTACAAAGAACTATATCAGAGAAATTTCTAAAGTTGCTCTATTGTGTTCATACTGTATCTGGAATGGTAAAAAAGCGCCAGTCTGGGACAATATCGATTTCATCAAAATTTCATAGTCACCTGGTATTTCCTGTGTATTCTCATATGTACTTGTTTAATGTATTTTTATAATGTTATCACCCTGCATTGGCCCGTGGAGGCTTGTTTACCTTCACGTTGACCAGGTCCTGGGTTCTTTGTATGCTTTTTAACTTTTGTTATTAAAGTAATAAAATAAAAAGTAAGATATGAGTTAAACCAATTTTATCTATAAGGCTTGTTAGCCAGAAACAATCCAAATTTTTATTGTGGTTATTTTCCCACAAAATTAGAATTCCTCTGGTACTAACTCTCTTAGCATGATACATTGATATTTGTGGCTGTCCAGCCTGTATGAGCAGTAAATGCCAGAAACTTCATTTTGCGCTACAGGTGAAAATACATATGAAGGTCTTAAATTGTCAAAATTGATTTTTTTGGCAGGTTCACAATTCTTTTGCTTACTACAAAATACCAGCAAAGTTTCATTTCAAGAAATATGAAATAAATCTGCATATTTTTATGACAATCAACAGAAAATATGGGGCTTACTGGTCTTTGAACGTGTTTATCTCACTTATACGTTTTACTCCCTGACAACCTTTGATGAACCATAACTTGACTTTTGGAAATCTTGTGAAGTTCATTAAGGTGTCATTTTAATCTTTAAAGCATGGTCCTTGCAAATAATTAAAAAAGTGAAAACGAAAAGAGCTGGCATTTACTGCTAGTTTGGGATAGACGGTCACATTTGGATGGACTGGTTTTTAATATTTTATGCATATTTAAATCAGCAATTGTGTAAGCAAGTTTAGTCTTGAACAAAAAAACTGTGGCTACCCCTCGCTTCCCCTACAAGTTAATTTCACTTTGATGGGTCAGGGCATCGGTAAAGGCTCTGGAGGAAATGAATCCAAGCACCCTTAACATGAGGTATTCCATCACTTAAAGGGCAATTCATGGTCTACTTTTCATCCTCAACATGCTCAAGGTCACCTCACTCAAAATTGAGTTGTTTATCAAATAAAAATCCTTGCCTGGAATATATTACAAAGCCCAAACTATTCTCGAAAATGTGCTCGCATATTTGAGAAAAGTGAGAAAGAGTGTAATTTTCTATTTACTGTCGGGGCCCCGGCAGTACTTACAACACAATAGTTTATGGGAATTTTAGAAATTCCTAAAAGCTTGTAACTTGAAAACGAATGGTCCGAATCAAGTCAAATTTTAGCATACATTTATATTGTACTCTTCTTTTTATTTAGCTAGAAATGAAGTGAGGTTGACATCACACCAGAATCATGAATTGCCCCTTTAAGATTGTTAAAAGAGAGCTCTTAAAAGTAGTGTTTGTTGAAAACAAATTTGATCAACCTGATTTGTGACAGTCCACCACATATCTTCAGTAAAAAAAGAACATATCTTCATAAGATTCAAAAAGAACATATCTTCATGAGATTCAAAAAGAACATATCTTCATAAGATTCAAAAAGAATAGACTCACCAGGTATACACTGTATGCAGTGCCCCAAGAAGGAGCACTTGCACAGGGGCCCTATGGCTGAACGTGACTTCCAAAACCCAGAGCAATTAGAGTAAAGTTTCTTGCCCAAGGAAACAAGGAGACATAAACCGCCGTGGCGCGCCAGGCCCGGGGCTCGAAGCCACAACCTCTGTATTATGAGACCCGTGCTCTAACTGCTTGGCCACGCTCTATCTTCATAAGATTCAAAAAGAACATATCTTCTTGAGATTCAAAAAGAACACATTATAACCAGCACTGAACATCACCAATTATTTACAATACTTGAATTTGTAATGAATTACCAGATTAATTTATGTTTTTCTGTTTTTCCTGTCTATAAAGTTTGGTCACATTTTGATACTGAAGAAGTAGTCTTGCTGTACAAACGTAAAACAACAAAAATGAAAACATCAAATGGTAGTAAATTCTGTTTTTGTTGATGTTCAGATATTTTTTATTGGTTTCATAGAACACAGATATTCATTGATCACAAAGGTAAAGACAAAGTTTCAGCAACTGATACTATATCCACTCGTCCAATTCAACTATTTGCCATTTGACAAACCCTCTAAATTTTCAAAATACATCATTTCCCAATGGTTGACAATCATCATACTTTATGACTTACTTAACATCCAAGAATTTTTACAAGTTTTGGAACACTGGTATGGGATAACTAATAGGCAATTTAAGTTCAGAAAATATAGTTGAATTGGACAAAATGGATTTGGTACTTTGTTCAAAATATCACATAATAATTTTGTTTATAGTTTTCCTTGATCTGAACAAATGGTCTTTGCTCTTCTCTCTTTTTCTCAGGTTAATGTTTTCGCTCATTTAGAGCAATCATGGAATAGGACACCCAGAACGACATCTGAGGACAATGCTATAAGAGGTGAGTCTCTTCACTGACAATTTTATATCTCTGTGCCAGTAAGAGTCTTTGCCATGTTTACTTCATGATAGAAAAAATTCTAGAATGCTACAATGCTGTTCAAACTGTCATACTTGACCCAACATTGTGGTATGACATCAATGATAAGTCAATAACTTGATACCTTTCATACTTTTAATGCAATGGTGCTGCATCTCAAATGGTTAGAACAATCAAAACTTTTTTCACAAATGAAATTATTGCAAGAATCTGTAACACAGGGTGACTTCTCATAAATGGTGACGACGCAATCACATTTGACGATACAACATGATAAACTGGTAACACCCTGAGTGAACCTTTGAAACATAATCAATCTGATGATGATTTAAATGTCCTCTCTGCTAGTTATTCAGTTATTAAAGAATGCATATTCAAATTCTAAGAACACTAGTGTGGTTTACATGAGCCCATGACCACATGAGAATATGAACAGTGAATGATACATTGTTTAGGTGTGGCACCAGGTTGTTGTTTTTTGTTAGGAGGTGCAACAAACATACAATGTCCAAAAGGTACGCCCAATTTTTTTTTGTACGTAACTGGTGAAAAAATGGTGTCAATCTCATTTTCGATTTTGCAATTTATCAAGAATCTGTAATACAGGATGACCGCAAAGACTTAGTCTCTTCCTGCAGTTACACACGTAAAATCAACATGATAGTCTGGTAACACCCTGAGTGAACCTTTGAAACATAATCAATCTGATAATGATTTAAATGTTCTCTCTGCAAGTAATTCAATTCTTATAGAATGCATATTCAAATTCTAAGAACACTAGTGTGGTTTACAAGAGCCCATATGAGTAATATTGATATTCTACTCCTGAATCTCATCCTCTGAAATAAACATGAGCCATCGGGTCTATGACCAGTGAAATCTTCTTAAATCAGTGATGACTTTACATGATAATAACATAGTCATGAATCAAATAACAGTCATGTTGTTAAGATTTAAATTTTTACTTGGACATCCCAAATGACCACAAGGTCCATGACCACATAAGAGGATGAACAGTGAATGATACTTTGTTCAAGTGTAGCACCAGGTTTTATTGGTAGGAGGTGCAACTGACATATGAGGTACAAAAGGTACACCCATTTTTTTTTTTGCTTAACTGTTGAAAACTGTCCAGCAAAAAAAAATGTCTGACTATATCTCATTTTCAATTTCTCAACAAAAATTTGATACAAAGTAACATTGTAATGGGGTTTTTTTTGACAATTTCTACTGGGTTTTTTTTTTCTGGCTCTCTCTTTCATTTTTCTTCTTCTTAATCTCCTTCCCCTTTTTCTATCTATCCCCTATCTATATTTTTTCCCTTAAGGGGTCAATTGTCCCCCTGCCCCCTTAAGGCACTATGGCAATAGTAAGTCGGTGAAAACCATTTATCAGTAAATTTGTATAAATATCATAAATTTCCTGTGAAAGAGAATTTGCCATTTTATTTTGAAGAACAGCATTTTGATTGAAGTTTACCATATACCTAGGGAGCAAAACCCCATTTTAGGGGTAAAACTGCAACGAGAAATTATTTTAATGTGTCCTATCTAGATGGGTGCTATGGACCATAGGTAACATCACTAGGGTGGACACAAAATCAGTCTGTTGCACAGGACCCGGCAGGAGGGGGGTAAAAGTCATTGCAGGGGGCACATTTGAAAATTGGTCAAATCTTGTTTAAAACCATTCTAACATGTTCCTCTCATCATAAGGAACCAGAAAAAGTATACTTTGACCCATCTCCGATGAATTCTTCAAGAGTTATAGCCAAAAACATGAAAGGTCAAAACAAGGGTTACATGTTGGGCCTATGGGAGTCAAAAAATTTAAAAGTGTCGGATTTTGTTCAAAATGGTCTCAAATTGTTCGTCTTGCAAAACTGTCTACATAAAGTATTATTTTCCAACGTCTTCAATCAATCGTTTCTATGGTATCAAGAAAAACTCCTTATTTCCAACTGGTGCAATTAACAAAAACTTATATCGACCTGTAACCATAGCAACGGTTGATCGTAGACATTGGAAAATATAACTTTATACAGGCAGTTTTGCAAGATGAACAATTTGAGACCATTTTGAACAGAATCGGACACTTTTGAAATTGTTGACTCCCATAGGCCCATCTCATGACCCTTGTTTTGACCTTTCATGTTTTTGGCTATAACTCTTGAAGTATTCATCGGAGATGGGTCAAAGTATACTTTTTCTGGTTCCTTATGATGAGAGGAGCATGTTAGAATGGTTTTAAACAAGATTTGACCAATTTTCAAATGTGACCACTACACTGACCTTTACCCCCCTCCTGCCGGGTCCCGTGCAACAGACTGATTTTGTGTCCACCCTAGTGATGTTACCTATGGTCCATAGCACCCATCTAGATAGGACACATCAAAATAATTTCTCATTGCAAGTAAACCTGTTTTGCTCCCTAGGTAATAAAAATTTGTAAAAATCATGAACACCTGGCTTAATATTAATATTTGTATGAAATTTAGATCTAGAATGTAGAATTTAGTGTATGTCTTCATAACAGGAAGAGAAACAGTCCTCTTTTAATTAGTTATGAGGAGTCATAAATGAGTTTGTTTAGTGAAATTATTTATTCATTAATTTGTCACATTTCTTCTCGTCTTTCTTCCATGCTACCCATTGGATAACACCTTTCAATATATGTACAAACATTGATGGCTAAGATGCTAGAAATTGAGTATCTTAGTGTTTTATTGGGGTCATCCAGACTTTGTTTTTATATAAAATTTATAACAAACCTATGAGGAACTCACACATTCAATGTATATTTGAATGTGGCATTAAAATAGATGAGTTTTTTTACAAAAAAACAATCTTAATACATAGTTCAAGTCATAATAAAAAAGACCTTAAATTCCCCTGGTGTCGTAAACATTGGCAGCTAAGATGATGGAGAAACTTTGTACTTTATGGGCGTTACTTATTTTTATCTAAAAATGACCAAAATCCTAGGATGTTACATATGCAAAGTATATTGGAGTATGTCAATCAAATGGATTTTTTCACCAACATGATAAGAAAATAACCATAACTTACTAGTTTATTTACTCCTTAGACGGTAGCTGTTGCACATTGTTGTTGGCTCTATATTGGCATTTGTATAGAATACTGGACTTATGTCATGTGTCAGGTCTCAATCCCCATGTCATCTTGCAGCAGGTCTTTCTGAGGTCTTCATCAATTAGTAGATTGCCATTTGCAGTCCCAAAAAACCTCAAAAATTAGTCTATAAAATGAGCAAAATTTATAAACATGGATACCCTTTTCAACAAAAAAAAATGGTTAAACATGTGTAATATCATGGAAAAATGACCTTAATATCCTGGCTAACATAGTTTGAAATGGTTAAAAAATTTAAGTTTGAGCAAAATCCATACACAAGGGTACCTCTTATAAGAAATTTGCCTTTATATATAGGTAAAGAAAAGAGTTACACATGTTTATGATTGTGAAGCTCAAGAGGAGAAAATGTTTCTCATATATACATGCTTTTTCTCTTTAAACATAGAAAAAACCCGGATGAACATGATTTTTAATCAAAATAGTTAATATTATTTTGCAAAAGCTAAATTTTTAAGATTTCTTAACTTGACCCTCTAAGCATATGGATTTTTGTTGTTACTTTTGTTGTGTTAAAAACACCTGATAAGTAGCTGCTCCAATGAGAGAAAGTATGGTGCCAAATTTGACAACTTTATCGTGACGATATGTGACCTTTAAAAACAACATTGACTTACATTACATGATGGGTGTGTGTTGGGTAGTAAAGTTATTGTGTGATGAGAATGATGAGCCATCCTGATAAAATATGTTATGTATAGAGAAGAAGTTAATGAAGGAGAGAGACATACATGAATTGGCCATGAAGGTGATAGAAGCAGAAAGAGAGAAAGAAGGTTGCCAAACATTTTTGGACGACAGGAGAGTTTGTGTCTGTTGAGGATGATGACTCAGAGTGATAAAATATGTTATGTATGGAGGAAAACATCATAATGGATGGACATACATGATTATAGGGTATAAGTTTGAAACAAAATGTTTTGTTGAACATGAACAATTATAAACTTGCCAAATTCCTTCCTAGATTAGGGGCAAGTTTAGGGCCATATACGTGAGGATAATATTCACCTTAGGATGCAAGACCCCTAGCTTCAGTAGAAGTGATGCAACAATCTTTTGTTATGATACTGCAACTTATGTAAATATGACTTAGCATTATATGTGAATTCAAATCCCATGTGAAGGATCACGCTATTTGCTTCTTATCCACCATTAATTTATCTTTCATTTTCCAGTATTACAACTAAATCTTTTTAGAGATGCATCTTTGTTTGACCCATATATGCTTATTGATTTGTCAAGTATTCTAGTCCATTATTATCTGTCTGTAGGGGATTGTGGTTGAAATGAATTATTAAGGTGTTTTTAAAATGGTCAAAAGTGACCAAGACGTTTTATTAACCTTAACGCTTCAGTGTTTTTAATCTTTTTAATTTAGAAATGAAACCTAGTAAAATTAAATCACAAAATTAGATTTCATAGCAACATAGCAGAATATTGCCTAATCTTTTATACAGACTGACTAAAATTGCATACCAGAGTGGAAAAAAATATTGTCAAAATTCAGATTTTTTCAGTCAGTGTAAAATGCTAGATTATAGTTCATATCAAGATTAAAATAAGTGGGTAAAATGTTAGGCTTCTTTACTCAATATTGAAAGTTGATCCTCTTCTGATCCAAAACAATGTGCATTATATGACATGCTATTTGTGTTGTCTTAAAAAGTCCATCATATGTAGAGATATGTAGGTTTTGCCATTTGACAGGTTTTTTTTTTCTAAATTACTACTCCACTGGGGAATCCTTTCACAGGTTACTTACTTTATAGGTTTCCATCAGAATAGGTCATATTACACTAAAGACACATCAAAATAAGTAAGATGTAGGTTTTGTCAAAAGAAGAAGACATCAGGATCTTCCCATCATGCCTTGCTTCAATGAGATTTTTGTACAGGTTTTGATGAGATGGTTTAGGGATGAAACATGGTACAATAAGCAAACCTCCTCTAAACTTTCAGATATGTTTCATCTCTAAACTCTCTCATTAAAACCTGTACAAAAAATCCCATTGGAAGCAAGGCATGATGTGCCTGATATCTTCTTTGGCTTTACCATTTAACAGATTTTCCTGATTAAATCACAACTTCACAGGGGAAACCTTTCATGCAGTAAAACCTACATGTTGCTCATTTCCTAAGTCTCCAGTAGTTCACATTGCATTGTGGAGCCATTTTAAAACAAGTAACAAGTATGTCTTCCCCGTGAGACTGGTTTTCCCTGACCACATCACACTTATGAGTCACTGGTCAGTGTCCATGCAGCTATTTAGTCCTCAGATTGATTTCATATTTTCAATACTTTTGCTTCAGGCAACACTTTATTTATGTAGCAAAAAGATGGAATCAGTAGTGTGATTTAAACCAAAGTCAATAGATTACAATTGTATTTCATCATTTAATGGCATTGACTTGGAAATAGAAAAGATGTATTCAAATATTTGAAATTTATCATATTTTTCAAATAAGATCAAGGAAACTTACAAAAATAAGGGAATTGAAATATTTTGATTACTCCCTCTTACACGTTTGCACACATTTTAACTATAAAAAGACAAATCCATGTTAGTACCAACAAATGGTAAAAATTACATGGATTTATCTTTAATTATTCTAAACTTTGTCAAATATGCAAGAGGGATTTTTGGTAGATTTCAAAAAATTGATTACACCCTTCCTACAAAAATACCAAGATTTCCAAAGTAGTATTTTGAATTCTTTTGTTAATTTTCATGAATATGTTTTCAACAACATTTTCACCTACCCACATGTATTCATGTACTCATAAATGTTACTGCATAATGTTCTAAATCAGCACTTACACAGATTGGGAGCGAGCAGAAATCTTAAATATAATTTGGTTAATATCTCAGGGGGTACTTGTATAAATGGAGCAAACCAGTACACTTATTCATTATGGAACCATAGCAAAAGAGCATAAATTGTGAGAATCTTTCCTATAATTTGTGAAAAATTCTTAGTATTGGGTAACTACTGCTTCAAAAAATGACTTAAAATTAAGTAGATTTTCAAGCTTGAGTAGAGTCTCCATGTCAAAAACAATCCTGAGTACTCCCCCCCCCCCCCCCCCCTTAGTTTTTCACCACCAGGCTTAAAGACATAATCCATGAATCACACTCTTTTGATAACAAAACTAATTCATTGCCAATTAAGATCATATCAAATGCCGTCTTCAGTAGTTAGTTACAGGCTTAAGTCAAAATAAATTTGCACTTAATGACTGGCTAAAAGGGAATTACAATATATGCAGGCTTGTAAGCCTGCTGGTCAGTTATCGCCTGTATCTCAGTCACAATGAGATTATATCTTGATTAAGAGTAGAGTGTGTTCTCATCAGAGAGATGAATCAGTGTGCTTAAGGAATGGGATATTGCGATGGTTCAGTTGGTAGCACTACTTTTGGAAAAACTAAGCTTTTTTTGAAAATTTCATCAATGACAGACAATTGTGTTTATGAAGGTTTTGATTCATCCAGGTATTGTAACATCAAAGTAATAGAATTAAATCTAGTCTTCTGGAACTAGACTAGATATAATTCTAATACTTTGAAGACAGACAATTGTACACACTGAACCCAGATTACTGTTTCATAGTGTTTCATATATCTGAAAATAAATATTTTGCTCCAAATGTTTCCATTTTTTTTCTATTTCTTTTTCCCAACATTTGTTTCTAGATTTTAATGGGTATTTCTTAGTTTAATTTCAAAACATTTTTTTTTCAATTTTAAAATCTCAAGTGGCAAATTACTCCTCATGATTTTATTGAAGTTTCCCTTAAAGAAAGTGGTCAACTTAAAAGCAAAGAATACTTCAACTAACATGGAAAACATGAAATCAAATCATATTTGTCAAATTCTGAAATTCCTGGTTAGGGTGTTTTAAATTGTTATTAAATGTTTCTTTTAATTTATAAGGATATCTTAGAAATTGTACTTTATATAACTCATACTATTATTTCTATTCTCTGACTGACATTTGCAACCAGTCTGTTAAAATGACAGAATGACAGAATCAAAAATGGCATCAAATACACTCTTTCAAATAATTACTAGTTTCAAAATTTAGGGAAAATGTTCTTCATCAGTCATGCAATCAGATAATAGAAATAAATGTTCAAAGAGAGACAAAAATAAATCTATTCAAATACCCAATACACTCCTGTATCAGTTCCATTGATGCAGATTTTCTTCTCTGCATCTTCCATTTCCCACTTCTCATCATCCCATGGGCTACTCTTCCAACATCAAATTAAGTCGCCAAATTACCACGTCTGTCATACCCTCACCTGGACTCAGCGTCCAGCCAGGGAGCACAACACTAAATAACTTCTCCATTGAAACCAATGCATTTTAGCCTAAGTTCTCTGAGCTTTTTCATACTGACGTGACAATATTTTGAAGTTTCAGTTAATATCAAGTTGTAGCCCGTTTCTTTATCTTTCAAATAACCCTCAATTGAAAAAACATTTTCCGATAAAATTTTTCGGTACGGGCTCGTAAACAGCGCCCTCGCTTTTTCCACCCAGTCAAAACGACCCCTAACCACTTTAGACATGCACCGGAACTTACGCTGCTAAATCCAATAAAAATATGGATGCCAGTTGTTTTTGATGCTATAAGTGATCACAAAACTCTAGTCATTTATATTCATAAGCACAAAACCAGGTCACTTGTAACCAGTTCTACTATCATTGCAAAATAATCCGTGTGGACCTATGTTTTTTACCGGGAGTGATTTAGTGTTGTGCGGTCGCCAGCCAACGTACTATAACTACGAGCTCCCGATAGGCACACTTGGCAGCCTGCGTGTTTTACCTATAGGGTCATTGACATGTCCAGTCTGGTATTTGTCACCTAACTTGCCACATCGCATGTTTTAACTGCATTTGAGTTGTATCTGAGAAAAGCTGCCTTAATTAATTCTTGCTATTATACCAATATTGCTTTGTAATTTAATTCCTTCAAACTCCTGCTCATTGGTATTTTCAGGCATGTCAATTACTGCTTGAATTTGTAAAATCTTTAAACGTGTGGTCCATTTAAAGCTAAAAAGGTACTATTTCAAGAAGTACAGAATAACTTTTGATTTAGGACATTTTCTTCCTTTCAATCTGACCGTATATTGAAATTCAGATTTTTAAAAATTATTTACACCTTGGTCACACAACTGTTTATTAGACCATAACTGAAGACATCGTATACACGCCGCAAGGTTTTAACACAGAATTAAATTCTTGCGGCATGCTCCGGCATTTTTACGGCTCTACTGACACCGGCAGGACACCGGCCGGTGTCCGATCGTTGGCTGAAATCTACCTGGTATGACGCCGTAAACACATCGTAACCTTGCCGCAAGCTTATGTGACCAGGGTTTAAACCTCACATGTAAAGTGCAGCAAATTACCTTTATTATCTTTCTCAGTAAGGACATTTTGATAAACATATCGTTTAATCTTGAATACTTGCAGTCAAAACACTTTTATTTAATTTTCATCAGCTAATAAACATGTTTCAGTATTATTCTCTTAAAACACCGATGTATTT
>JXSR01S036280.1:82187-110199 GCA_000969725.1 Ophiothrix spiculata | reverse complement strand
ACTGTTAACTCTAAACAAAATTGATCGCAGTTTTCACATTATCTCATTTTCATGATACTTGGACACAATGGTCCTTAGGCATGTTAGGTAGAAACATACATGTGGTCCCTTTACCATTTGTTTAAATGTGTCACACACATAGCATTATAAAAGGAAAAACATTGTGTTTTGCTGTGGGGAACTAATACTATAGATTGAAAAATTGAAAAATTAAGGCAAATTCTTTAGGTACAGGGTTCGACTTTACCGTCGGACCGTCGGTCCCAAAAGACAGAATTTCGGAAGGACCGACCAGTTCAGCAATAAGATGGTCCTTCGGTCCGATCATTTTTTTAGGCTGTCACTGATTTTGGAATTAAAAGTCCTTCTGAAGGACCTGTAAATTTAGTGAAGGACCTGTGGATTTTGAGACTTACTGGTCCTTCTGTCCTGTGGATTTAAAAGTGTAAAGGCAACCCCTGAAGTACATTTGGCTAAAATTTGGATGTTCAAATTTAATACTTCAAACACATTATGGAAGTTTATAGTGGGTAAAAAGAGATAGTTTTAATGCTAACTTTGTTTATGCAAAATTCAACTATAGTTTTGCATCAAAGTTTGTTCTGTCTTTTTTCACTGTGATTGATTTTAAGAATTGTTTTATGTCTGCTGTAATAGTCAATCACGTGACATACAGACAAAAAGTCTAAACATTCTTCTCTGCATCAAAGCTTATATGTGATGGCTCACCCTAAAAGTCATCTTTGAAGATGATATCAATTTTGATTTTTTTTTTCATTTCACCTGTTGCAGCATTTTCTGAGCTTTAAAATGACACCTTACTTGTTGAAATTGGTCAAGGCAATCAAATTTTACAAGAGAAAATCTGCAAAAAAATTCTTATTATTTTACTTATTTTTTGCTGCCTATTTTAACCTGTATCTCAAAAAGTGTTTTGTCGCAAAGTCCACCTTTTCAGGGTGAGTCATCACATATTTCATAAGTCAGAACATGACTTTGCATATCTTGCAAAGCCCTCTGTTGTATAAATGGAAACAAAACTTATTTCATTTGAATGCATCATTAAAGACAAGATAAAATATAACTGAATGACCTTTGTATCTAAGTAGATCATCACCATCAATTAAAGAAAACCAACCAAACTTAAACCAAATTTAGTATTAAACCAACTACAGACTTCAAGAAATGAAACGTGACAATGAATTTAACTTGAACAGTACTTAAAACGTAGCATTACACCATCGCAATAATTACTACATAACTTTCCAAGAGGTTCCGCGGTAAGATAAGCTTTGTTCGTAAAAAGGTAAACACGCTTTATCCACTCACTCGCAGTATGGTGTTCTTGCCGTTTCATTAAATACGCAAGTACACAAATATCAGATGAAGTTGATCTTGTATTCAAAGACACTCTCATGTCTGAGCTGAAGAGGCCCTGTTGATGAGTTGTCACAAGCATGCATATAGCATAACTTATGAGCTCTTGTGGATAGTACATTATTTCGTCTATTTCGTAATCAGAAGTGTTTGATAATGTTTAGAAAGTTTTTGAAAAGAAAAATTATAAATAGCCCAAGGTAAAAACGATGCCTAATTCAGGTCTAATAACTTTGAAAATTCTGAAGGAAGATTTTCAGAATTGTTTCTATTATACAGGATATATAAAAATTGTATATCTTTCAAACATTTCTTGAAGTGCATCTCTCTTGTTGAGATGGCTCATGGTTATATCAGTGATAAATCATCTAGGGCATTCCATACTAGATGCTAATAAATTGTATTTCATCATTTTTTTCATGTCAAAAATAGTTGTAAATAGAAGTTTTTGTACAACCACTGTGTTTGCTCCATTATAGTATATTTTATCATGCGAAATTTGTCTTGTAAATGATTTGACGATTTCACTAACATTTAGCGATCATTACTAACCTCGTTTTGATCACTAACTCCAAAAAAATATGTGAGTATTTTAAAGAATTTAGCAATCATGTTTTGGATTTAGCAATCTAAACGGGTTAGCAACCATCACTAAATGTTGTTAAATAGGCCTCTTGTCTTAAATACTAATAAATACTGGGGATTTATAGTGCGCTATGCCTCCCAGATTTGTAATACCACTCGGCCTCTGCACACTTTACAGGTGTTCGCTGACCACTGTGGCCCAAGTAAGCTCCATTCCACACCAAGCATCATTTCAGGTTCTGCGACAACCTCTAGGGGTGCTGAACCTTGATCAGCCCACATACACACCATCGCTACCCGGATCAGCTCCCCGAGTTTTGTACGGGTTTCCATGAGACAATTAGCAGTTAGTTCCTTGTCCAAGGGAATTTCAAGCACACTCAACTTTTAGGCACCAGCGGGGTTCGAACTCGGGACCTCTCGCACCGCAAGCGAGCGCCTTACCGATTGAGCTAACTTGACTATCTGTCTTCTTATCTTATCTGAACGTCTCCCTCCAAATATCAACAGTTTCATTAAATTGTCTCACTTCACTTAAACCCTCCTTTTCCACACTAGCTCAAATTTTTCATCATGTGAAATTTGTTTTACAAATCTGGTCAATTTGTCTCATCTGAACATCTTCTCTGTATATCAACAGTTTCATCAAGTGGTCTAAATCCACTTAAATCCTCCTTTTCCACGCTAGCTTGATGTTAACAAATTATTCATCATCCAATTTTGCAAGTGGACAATTTGATTAGGAGTTTTATCGTGTGTGTAAAGTGTGCTTAATATTGTGTCCGTAGCATTTATTCTACCATTCAGTAATCATTAAATCCAGCATGGTCAATAGTGATACATGATTATTACATTAGGGCTGGGCTGATTGTATTAGGAGTGGGCATATGGAGTACTTTTATTGAAAAAGTACATTATTCTTGCCTGATAAATATCAATTGCGTATACTATTAACTGCTATTTGATCATCTTGTCCAGTATTCCTTGATGTACTTGTCGTGTTATAATGTAGCCGTTGCCAAATAGGTTTAGGCTAACATTGACTTGAACCAACCACTTGTTGATCATATTGAGAGTCACTCAGTACAAGAGACAAGAGTGGCTGTCCTTTCCTCTGGAAAGTATCCCTCTGATTGTTGCTTTTCTAGAAAGCCAAATTCATCCTTAACGGCATTAAAGACATGCCCTAAGTGGTTTAAGGGCAATATTTTTGACATGAAAGTGGAAGGAGAAGCTATTTCAAAATAAGCTGAAATCACGGATGAAATATATGATAATATCCATTTGAAAGAATTTAAGAAAGTAATGAAAGATAGTCGAGGACAACTATCTTATTACATAATGAATTTGTAAACATCATGCATGTGTGAATTAGATAGCTTAAAGTGCGGACTTGATAGGATTTGAATCATCTTTTTGAAAAGACGTCGACAGCACCAAGTGGTAAAAATCAGACCCTTTTTGTAACTTTTGGGTGCTTAGCCAGTCTTGTTAAGTCTGATTCCCAAGGTGATCATATTGATCTTAACTTTAATGATTCATGAAGTGTATGAGCACAAACTTGAACCAACAAACTCCTCACCACATTATCACTGTATTCCCAGAATCAAAGATCACAGCTTATTATTATCACACTTTTAGTGGTTTTTCGTAGCAAATTGTGATTCATGAGAGTAGCCGCAATTAACTCCATGCTTTTCAATCAATTAAGGCTCAACACCTTCAGGTTCATTTATGTTTGAAGTTTGTTGTTGGTACGCAGCAGCTGTAGGTTACTGTACCGATTAAAGAGGCTAACTGTTATTTCATGTGGAATTCATAGTTTTCTATCTCATATTGTTTATAATTAAGTTAGAAAATATGTGTAAAATAAAAGAAACAAAACAATCTATTAAAAAGTGGTTAAAATCTAATAGAAACTATAACAAGCATCATTCTTGGTGGCAGAAATGAGCTATCTTCCATTTCGAGAAATGTTCATGTCTCATATTTAGAATATTTTCAATAAAAGTTTTTAAAACTTTTAAAATTAAAATGTGTATAAAGAATCATTTTTATCCAAAATTTAACATGTAAGGTATAAAATGGAGTTAAGCAAAGCATGACATGCAAGAAAAAACTTAAAGGGTTTCATTTTATACATGATTACTTTTTGACTTTATACAGAAATTTTTATTTTTCAAATATTTTGGACTTGAAATGAAAGCGGATTTTTTGCAAGAGTTAAAAAAAGACAAACAATTCAAATGTGCAAAAATCAGAATTTTGCTAGAATAAATATGAGATAATACCTCTATGACGCATATATTAACATCAACAATTATTAGAATACTTGAATTTCTAATTTATTGATAGATTATTTTTTTTGTCTTCCCTAAAATGTTTGATCACAATATAAATACTGAAGAACTAGTCTCTCTAGTAAAAATAAGACAACATCACTTTGCATGTTTTCAAATGGAAGTGAATTCTGTTATTGGTGGTGTTGTGATATTTTTTATTGTTATCATATGTTATTATTACATAGTTATTGATTGATCACAAAGGCGCAAAGTTTCAGCTATGATATTTTGTTTAAAATATCTCAATATTTAAAGTTTACCTTGATCTGAACAAATGGTCTCTGCTCTTCTATCTCTTTTCAGGTTTTTCTCATCTAGAGCAATCATGGAATAGGACACCCCGAACGTTTGAGGACCATGCCATAAGAGGTGAGTCTACTTATTGAAAGTTTTGTATCACTTTGCCAGTAACAGTCTTTCCAATGTTTTACTTTAAGATAGAAAAATAAAAAAATGCTACAATTCTGTTCAAACTGTCATAGTTGACCCAACATTGTGGTATGACATCAATGATTAGTCAATAAATTGATAACTTTCATATTTAAATACAATGCTGCATCACAAACAGTTAAAATAATTTGACCTTTTTTACAAATATCGAGAATCTGTAATACAGGATGACCACAAAGACAGTCTCTTCCTGCAGTTAAACATGTAGAATCAACATGATAGTCTGGTAACACCCTGAGTGAACCTTTGAAACATAATCAATCTGGTAATGATTTAAATGTTCTCTCTGCTAGTAATTCAATTCTTATAGAATGCATATTCAAATTCTAAGAACACTAGTGTGGTTTACAAGTGCCCATATGAGTAATAGTGATATTCCCATCTAGAATCTCTCATCCTGTGAAATAAACATGAGCCATCGGGTCTATGACCAGTGAAATCTTCTTAAATCAGTGATGACTTCACATGATAAGAACATAGTCATGAATCAAATAACAGTCATGTTGTTAAGGTTTAACGTTTTACTTGGACATCCCAAATGACCACAAGGTCCATGACCACATGAGAGGATGAACAGTGAATGATACTTGGTCAGGTGTGGCACCAAGTTTTATTGTTAGGAGGTGCAACTGGCATATTTTATTTTGCGTAACTATTGAAAACTGACCAACAAAAAAAGTATCTTAAAATCTCAATTTCAAATTTGGTTATGCGTAGAGCCATCTATAATCACTCATCGTCTGAAATAAACATGAGCCATCAGGTCTATGACCAGTGAAATCTTCTTAAATCAGTGATGACATTACATGATAATAACATGGTCATGAAGCAAGTAACAGTCATGTTGTTGAGATTTAAATTTTTACTTGGACATCCCAAGTGACCATAAGTTCCATGACCAGATGAACAGTTCTGCAGATGAAAGGATGAACAGTGAATGATACTTTGTTCAGGTGTGGCACCAGGTTTTATTGTTAGGAGGTGCAACTGACATACGAGGTCCCAGTCTAATTTTTCCCAAAAAACCTCCAAAAATGCTGTATGACACCTTAATATTAATATTTGTATGAAATTTAGACCTAGAATGTAGAATTAAGTGTAAGTGTGCTTGAGTGGATATGGTATATAGGGCACTTATTGGTCATATACTTTTCTCTCGTTAATAACCAAGCAAAGAAACAGTCCTCTCTTTATCAGGTATGAGGAGTCATAAATGAGTTTGTTTAGTGAAATTATTTATTTATAAATTTGGCACATTTTTTCTCATCTTTCTTCCATGCTACCCGTTGAGTAATACCGGTTGAGTAACACCTTTCAATATATGTACAAACATTGGTGGCTAAGATGCTAGAAATTGAGTATCTTGGTTTTTTTATTGGGGTCATGTCATCCAGAGTTAAATCATACATTCAATGTATATTGACTGTGACATTCAAATTAATACATAGTTCAAATCATGATAAAAATGACCTTAACTTCGCTAAGATAAATGGAGAAACTTAGTGCTCTATGGGCGTTATATCACTCAAGAGTTTATTTTTATCTAAAAATGACAACAAACCTAGGATGTTACATAATTATGCAAAGTATATTAGAGTGTGTCATTCAAATGGATTTTTCAAGAACAAATCTTTAGACATAGGTCAAATCATAATAAGAAAATAAGCATAACTTCCAAGTTTATTTACTCCTTCGACTGTTGCTGTTGCACATTGTTGTTGGCTCTATATTGGCATTCGTATAGAATACTGTTATCATTTTCATCTCCACATCATCTTGCAGCAGGTCAAGATATGAAGAGTTTGTTTCCAAAAGGGTCTAAATCCATCTGAGTACTTTTTGAGAAAACCAGCAAAACGTTTTTTCTTGTTGTGTAAAATTACTTTTCAAGTTTTTGCTGCTTTACATGTTAGCAATTTGTCCTCTAACTAAAGTGACAACACTCAAGGAAATCAGAACTCCATTGTTCATTTTTTATGACAGTGGATTTACGTCCTTTTGGAAATAAATTGTTTGGAATGATCTCTTCATTTAGAGTTTATTTCCAATGATCTCTTCATTTAGAGTTTATTTCCAAAAGGGCCTAAATCCATCTTAAAATCAGCAAAAGGATAATTTCTTGTCATGTTTAATTAATGTTTGAGTTTTTACTGCTTTACCGGTTAGATTTTGAAGATTTCCTAACTTGACCCTCTAAGCATCTGAATTTATGTTGTTACTTTTGTTGTGTTAAAAACACCTTATAAGTAGCTGTTCCAATGAGAGAAAGTAGAGTGCCAAATTTGACAACTTTCTCATTACGATATGTGACCTTTTAAAAGCAACATTGACTTACATTACATGACAGTTGTGTTGAATAGTAAAGTTAAGTGTGTGACAAGAATGATGACCCATCGTGATAAAATATGTTATGAATAGGGAAGAACTTAATGAAGGAGAGAGACATATGGCCATGAAGGTGATTTGATAGAAGCAGAAAGAGAGAAAGTAGGTTGCAAAATTTGGCAACATTTTTGGATGGCAGGAGAGCTAGTGTCTGTTGAAAATGATGACCCATAGTGATTAAATATGTTATGTATGGGGAAGAAATGAATGAAGGAGAGATATATGCATGAAGTGGCTATGAAGGGGATAGAAGCAGAAACAGAGTAAGTAGGTTGCAAATTCTGCAACATTTTTGGATGGCAGGAGAGTTAGTGTTTGTTGAGAATGATGACCCATAGTGATTAAATATGTTATGTATAGTGATAAATTTGATGAAGGCAAGGGACAAAGGCCCATATTCCAGAAAGGTGTTTAGTTAAATCAAGGTTTTATTTCTCGTCAACAGCACGACTCATTGAACTGTTCTGCTTGAAAGCTGCAATGATGCGTATCATTCCTGGACAGTTGATGCTCAGTTGGTTTAGCAAAACATCTTTCTGGAATACGGGCCTATAAAGTCTATCTTCTTAACAATCTCTCTGAAAATCACATCCAGAATATTCAAACAATTGAGCTTCTACCCAGGCCTTGCATACGTGTAACCAGAATTTAAATCAACTGACAAAGCTGACGCATGACAATCGTTATGACTGGTCAATTGTCCCCTGTCACAAGAACTTGGCGTGCCGATCACGGTAACAACCAATCACATCCAACTGTGTGAATTGCAGTTGGTCGCATATGGCGAAGAGTAGTTGACAGCATGTGTTAATGAGTAAAAAAAACCTCGAAAGGGGGAGTTCATTTGGAAGATTGACCTTATGTGTGATGTGGCCATGACAGAGGCTGAAGCAGAAAGAGAGAAAGTGTGATGCAAATTTTGCAACATTGTTGAATGGCAGGAGAGCTAGTGTGATGACCCGTAGTGATAAAATATGTTCTGTGATAAAGGATTGATGTACATGATTATAGGGTATAAGTTTGAAACAAATGTTTTGCTGAATCGAACAATTAAAAACTTGTCAAATTCCTTCCGAGCTTAGGATAAGCTTTTGAGACATATACCTAGATATTCACCTTAGGATACAAGACCCCTGGCTGCAGTAGATGATGAAACAGTCTTTTGTAACTTATGTAAATGTAACCATTCTCTGTGAATGGTTATGCTATCAAATTCTTATCCACTATTAATATGTCTTTCATTTTCCAGTATTATGACTAAATCTTTTTAGAGACAGCTCTTTTTAATTATCCCGTATATGCTAATTGATTGGTCAAGTATTCTAGTCCATATTTGTTCGGAGATGGTCAATCATTATCTGTCTGTAGGGGATTGTGGTTGATATGAATTATTGATCCAAGCACAGGGATCCAAGGTGTCTTTTAAATGGTCAAAAGTGACCAAGACGTGTTATTAACCTTAACTCTTCAGTGTTTTTGGTCTTTTTAATTTAGAAATGAATCCTAGTAAAATTGAATCACAAAATTAGTGATTTCATAGCAACCTGGCAGAATATTGCCTAATCTTTTATACAGACTGACTAAAATTGCATACCAGAGTGGGAAAAAATATTGTCAAAATTCAGATTTTTTCAGTCAGTGTAAAATGCTAGATTATAGTTCATATCAAGATTAAAATAAGTGGGTAAAATGTTAGGCTTCTTTACTCAATATTGAGAAAATTGATCCTCTTCTGATCCAAAACAGTGTGCATTATATGACATGCTATTTGTGTTGTCTTAAAAAAAGTCCATCATATGTAGAGATATGTAGGTTTTGCCATTTGACAGGTTTTTTTTTCCAAATTACAATGGGAATCCTTTCACAGGTTACTTACTTCATAGGTCTCCATCAGAATCAGGTCATATTACACTAAAGACACATCAAAATAAATAACATGTAGGCTTTGCCAAAAGAAGGTATCAGGATTTACTCATCATGCCTTGCTTCAATGGGATTTTTGTACAGGTTTAGATGAGAGGGTTTAGGGATGAAACATAGTACAATTAGCAGACCTACTCCAAACTTTAAATTTCAGATATGTTCCATCTCATATGTTCCTCTCATTAAAACCTGTACAAAAAATCCCATTGGAAGCAAGGCATGATGGGAAAGTCCTGATATCTTCTTTGGCTTTACCATTTAATAGGTTTTCCTGATTAAATCACAACTTCACAGGGGAAACCTTTCATGCAGTAAAACCTACACGTTACTTATTTCCTAAGTCTCCAGTAGTTCACATTGCATTGTGGAGCCATTTCAAAACAAGTATTAACAAGTATGTCTTCCCCGTGAGACTGGTTTTCCCTGACCACATCACACTTATGAGTCACTGGTCAGTGTCCAGGCAGCTATTTAGTCCCCATATTGATTTCCTATTTTCAAGACTTTTGCTTCGGGCAACACTTTATTTTTGTAGCAAAAAGATGGAATCAGCAGTGTGATTAAATCCAAAGTCAATAGATTACAGTTGTATTTCATCATTTCATGGCATTGACATGTTAGTAGAAAGGTGGAGAATGTATTCAAATGTTTGAAATTTATCATGATTTTTCATATAAGATCAAGGTATTGAATCAAGATTAAGGAAACTTACAAAATTAAGGGAATTGAAACATTTTTATTAATCCCTCTTACACATTTGCACAAATTTTAATTATTTAAAGAGAAAGTCAACAAATGATGAAAATGACTTGGATTTGTTTTTAAGTATTCTAAACTTTGTACAAATATGTAAGAGGGATTTATCAAAAAAAAAAAGTTTTGGTAGATTTGAAAAAATAAAAGTAGTTGGAATTCTTTTGATAATTTTCATGAATATGTTTTCAACAACATTTCACCCAACTATATATGTTCAATATCCATATTCTCAAAAATGTAAATGCACAAGGTTCTAAATAAGCAAAAATCTTACATATGATTTTGAACACTTCAGGGGGTACTTGCATAAATGGAGCAATCCAGGATATGCTACACCACTTGGTCATTTATTCATTATTGAGCCATAGCAAAAGAGCATAAATGTGAGAATTTTGCCTATAATTTGTGAAGAATTCTTAGAATTTGGTAACTTCTTTTTCAAAAAATGACTTAGATTTAAGTCAGTTTTTGGGGCTTGAGTAGTGTCTCATTGTCAACAACAATCCTGAGTACTCCCCCTAGTTTTTCACCACCAGGCTTAAAGACATAATCACACTGCTTTGATAACAAAACTAATTCACTGCCAATTAAGATCATATCAAATGCTGTCTTCAGTAGATAGTTACAGGCTTAAGTCAAAATAAATTTGCACTTAATTACTGGCTGAGAGGGAATTACAATATATGCAAGGCTTGTAAGCCTGCTGGTCAGTTATCGCCTGTGTTTTAGTCACAATGAGATTATATCTTGATTAAGTGGAGAGTAAATTCTCATCGGAGAGATGAATCAGTGTGCTTTAGGAATATTTTGATGGGATATTGTGATGGTTCAGTCGGTTGCACTACTTTTGGAAAAAATGAGGTGTTTTTTTGAAAATGACATCAATGACAGACGATTGTGCACACTGAACCTGGATAACTGTCTTATAGTGTTTCATATATCTGAAAATAAATATTTTATTCCAAATATTTCCTTTTTCTTTCTTTTCTTTTTCTCAACAATTGTTTCTAGATTTTAATGGGTATTTCTTAGTTAATTTCTAAACATTTTTCTTGTCCTTTTTAAAATCTCAAGTGGCAAATTGCTCTTCATGATTTGATTGCAGTTTCCCTTAAAGAAAGTGATCAACTTATAAGGGAACAAAATTCCAATTGCTATCATGGTTAAGAAAATTCCTGGTTGGAAGATTATAACTTTCTTAAAAATATTAGGATATCTAAGAAACTGAACTTTATATACCAAGTGCCCCAAAAATTTGGTTACAGGTAGAAAAATGATCGTTTGCAAAAACTATGGCAGTTGGAAAATTCAAAGTTTGCGTTACTTATAGTAAATACATTTGCTAGATGTTTGCAAAATTTCAATCACAGCATTATTATATTTTGAGTTATCAACAAAGATAGATACCTATGTCAGAAACGTATTTTTTCAAAATTCAACAAAATCGTAAGCATGTTCGTTTGATGTAATTTGAACCCTCGTTCAATCCGATGTGAACATAAAATTGAAAAGTCCAAAGTTAGATTGCTTTATACCATAGTATAGGGTGGGGTCTCCTCTTTCCATTGATACCAAAATAATGAAAATCCGACAATCTGTTACATAAATATGACGTCATAAATTCCTTCAGGTCCGAAAATTATGTTGAAATCTGATTTTGGGCAAAACTTGCAACCAATTCAAAATTTAGCTATTTCTAAATTTCGATTAGACTTTTGGTAATAAATAAAGAAAATTTAAATTTAAACATGTCCTATTAGTTTATGAGTCATGTCATGCAGATGTTTTTTTCTTCAAAATTTACACAAGTTTACAGTTTAAACAGTTAAAGAATTAATATTACCTGTGAAATATGATTGTTGCGTATTCTTCAACTTTCCTGCTACAACTTGGATCATGTTGATTGACAGGTTCAACATTTATAAACAACTCAATCTGGAATACATGGAATGCAGGTTTCCCTAATTTGTGTAATAGATATAGTGAAAGAGAGTTCAATTATTATTCACTGAAAATTGTACTAAATTTGATTGAATATAAAGTCTAATTCTACACGACCAGTTATGGAAAAGATTGCACATTAAGATATCACAAAACATGTTTGTTTATTATTTTGTTAAATTTTGAAAAAATGTGATTCTGACATAGTTTTTATCTACCTTTGTTAATAAGTCAAAAACTAATAAGGTTGTGATATCAACATTTTACAAGTGTCTAGAAGAGGGTTTTAATATATTTCATGCAAAGTTTCGTTTTCCAGCTACTATAGTTTTTGCACACGGCAATTTTTCTACATGTAACCATTTTTGGGACACCTGGTATAACTCATATTATTATTTCTGTTCTTTGATTGTTTAATTAATATTGGAAATCATACCAGAAAAATGACACACTTATAATAAAATGACAGAATAACAAAGTGAGGGGAAAATGATCTGCACCTAGATAATCAAAATAAATGGTCGAAACAAAAATGCATGTACAACCTGGATTTGTTTGAATATTGTTTAAGAAGAAACACACACGCAAAAGAACTCTTATTTAATATCCAATAAGATACTGCATCAGTAACACAGATTTGATCAAAACAAATATGTTTGTATAATCTCAGTTGTTTTGAAACAATGTTTAAGAAGAGACACACAAAATAAATCTATACAAATATCCAATCCACTCCTGCATCCTTTCCATTGATGCAGATTTTCTCCATTGCATCTCTCATTTGCCACTTATCATCATCCCATGGGCTACTTTTCCAACATCAAATTAAGTCGCAAAATTACCACGTCTGTCATACCCTCACCTGGTCTTAAGGTCCAGCCAGCCAACGTACTATAACTACGGGCACACTTGGCAGCCTGCGTGTTCTACCTATGGGGTCATTGACATGTCCAGTCTGGTATTTGTCACCTAACTTGTCCCATTGCATGTTTTAAATGCATTAAGACTGTATATTGAATAGCTGCCTTATTGCTATTGCTCTAACAAAAGTGCACTAGAGTCTGATTTGTCCCCCTTTTTTGTATTAGCCAAACTTTTACCATTTCTCTTTGATAAATGGCTAAGCAAAGCTCATATGCTGTTTTATCAAGTCAAAATTAATTTCGTTCAGAAGTCCGTTTATGAAGAAAATATCTTTAATCTATTGAAGAGGGAGGGATGGGCTGAAAGATCCACTAGTTATGAAAGCAACATAGTTTCTGTCGTCAGCACATTTCATCAATATTTTATTTGTAAAGAAAATGCAGATGTATATATCCTACATTAACTATACACAGTGTGATCCCATTTATGTCATTTCTCTGAGTACTTCAGTTTTCTTGAGCAATCAAAGTAATATTTTCCCTATTTAAAGCATGTTGGCATTGTTCTTCTGTTATAATGGTACACAAAAATATGAAATAATGCAACCTGTGAGCTCTGCATGTTTACATCCAGTCCGCAGGTTAGGCTTTGAAGGCCTTTCATACCTATTTTTAATCAGTATAAAAATGCTATTTAGACGAGAAGAAAGACTTAGAACTTTAAAAATATTTTACAATACTATACCTAAACAAAAGTGACCGTCAAGCCCGTATGAGCAGTAAATGCCAGAAACCTCATTTTGCGCTACAGGTGTAAATACATGTCAAGGTCGTAATTTGCCGCAATTGATTTTTGACTGATTCACAATCCTTGTACCTACTACAAAATACCAGCAAAGTTTCATTTCAAGAAAATGATAGGAAATGTGAAATAAATCTGTATATTTTTAAGACAATCAACAGAAAATAATAAGGCTTACTGATCTTTGAACACGTTTATCTCAGTTATACATTTTACTCCCTGACAACCTTTGTCGGACTATAAATTGACTTCTGGAAATCGTGTGAAGTTCAGCAAGGTGTCATTTCAATCCTTAAAGCATGGTCTTTGCAAATAATTAAACAAGTGAAAATGACAAGAGCTGGCAGTTACTGCTGGTTTGGGGTGGACGGTCACAAATTAACAAAGAAATTAACAAATGTTTTTGTCTTGAAGTGCCATTAAGCCAGGTTGTATTATCATAGCCATTTCAAGTTTATATCAGTGGTTGATACGATGAATTATGACAAACCATCCGTAGCTTCCAGAAATCCACAAGGCAGCTTTACAATATAAATCTACATAAGTGACATCTCCATCTTGTTATTAATCAGTATCCAATGAAGATGACCAGTCCCCAGACAATTTACACATCTTCACACACGTATAGTGTGTTAGACCTGAAGAATTCAACCGCTTGCACGCACAAAGCCTGCTCAATATAACCACATTAACCCTTAATCAATTTGTTGTCAATTTTGTCTCGTGAAATCATAATGGATGACTAACGTAGCTTAAAAGATACAAACAAATCTTGAATAGGCATATTAAGATTTTTATATAGAAATTGTCAAATGATTTTAAATGTTATACAGTCACCAATTAGAGTTTAGTATGGGTTATTGTCATTTTAAAAGTGGAAATTTATAGAAGGGTTTGGTATGGTTTGAGTTAAATTGCCCTTGGGAGAATTTGCACAGTATTACTGAACTTAATGTGTCAATTTGACCTTCAAAGTGTCTATAGTGCATAGAAAGTGTAACCATCAAAGTTAGATTCAAATCTATTAAGGGTTTTTCTTCATCAGGTTGCCGACCATCAAATGTCTGGTGTGATATTGAAGAACATCTTTAAACTATAGGCCTTCTCTATAAACCTTGAAGTATGCATCAAGCAATCAAACTCTGTTACAAGATCTATAGCATAATCTACAACATTTTTAACTGATGGCTTTGTATTTTGTAAGAGACTAGTAATGATTGGTTAGGATTGAATAACCCTAACCCGCTATGTCACTTCTCCTCAGAAATCAGCAAGTTAAAAATGGTGGGTTTCCTCCATGGTTCGAACATAGTACCCCTCGTACCCAATCCATTCTCATTATGTTAAGCCATTGAGCATGTGTGATCATAACTAACTCAGGCCTATGATGTTTTTGGAATTAAGCAATTTGCCTAACTTTGTGATTTGTGATTTTTTTTTAATTGTTTAGTAGGGCCAAATCAATGCGTATTAATATTTTTGTATATGATTTTGGTATCATTGTTGGCATATTTTGTTGCTACTACTTGGATATACGTTCATTTGAATATTCAGCAAGATTGGGTACATGGTTATGATTCAAAAGATATGGACTAATTTTCTTCAGCATATGGTCGTATTGGTTTCACATCAAGGTTTATAGAGTTCATAAGTAGTGAAAGACTGTATTCATGAATGTTGAGAGAGTACTGAATTTTAAAATTATAATCAAAACCATAAGCTTGGTTTGATGACATTTGTGATGTACAACAAAGAGAATGGCCCAGCGGTTACAAAGGACAGACTTCATATCAAATCTTTGGTGTGCAAGTCTACACTTTGTATAAAAGGTTTATCTATTATATGTGTTTCAAAAGTATGGTTGACAAAAATGAAAGAATCTCCACTAGAATGAGGTGTTTTGAGTTACTTCTCAAGAGAGTCTGTCTGTAACCTTATGGTAATGAAAATACAGTGGACTATGACTTTGATGAAATCTTATCATAAAAATGTTCAATAAAAAGTTATTAAGTTCTACATGGATACTGAAAAGGAAACCTTTAGCATTATAGAGTTTCATGTTTGCTTGGGATTTGCTCTTTGATGGATGATTACATGTGAAAGGTAAAGTGTTTTTGACTTAAAGGCATAAAAATTTATTTACTTCAAATGTTGATTTTGCTTCAACTTAATTCTAAATTTTACATACTCTAATTTTGTTACTTTGATAAAAAGAAGAAGGAACAATTGATGGGGACATTATTGCTTATCTCTGTTTTTTTAAGCAATTGGCAAGACCCAATTTTTGGGTCATAGATTGTGTTGGATGTGTGGTTGGTTGGCTGTTTGGTTGGTGTTTGTGGGTTGTCTGTGGTCAACACTGTTAACTCTAAACAAAATTGATCACAGTTTTCACATACCTTTACCTCATTTTCATGATACTTGGACACAATTGTCCTTAGGCATGTTAGGTAGAAACATATATGTGATCCCTTTACCTTTTGCTTAAATGTGTCACACACATAGCATCATGAAAGGAAAAAAGCTATGTGTTTTGCTGTGGTGAACTTAAAAATAAAGATCAGATTTCAGATTTAAGGCAAATTCTTAAAGCACATTTGGCTAGAATTTGGATGTTAAAACATATTATGGTTGTTTATAGTGGGTAAAAAGGGATAGTTTTAACCTGGTTTTAATGCTAATTTTGTTTATGCAAAATTCATAGGTTTTGCATCAATGGTCCAATTGTTTATTTCACCGTGATTAACTTCAAGAATTATTTAATATGTCTACTGCAATAGTCAACCATGTGGCATGCAGACAACAAAAGTCTAAATCATCTGTCTTTGCATCAGAACTCATGTTTCATAATGTCAACGTGACTTTGCATAACCTGCAAATCCTACCTATTATATGAATGGAAACAAAACTTTATTCATTCAATAACTTCATTAAAGACAAGATAAAAAAAGAGTGACCTTTGTACCTAAGTAGATCATCACCATCAATTAAAGAAAACCAACCAAACTTAAACCAAATTTATTATTAAACCGACCATAGCTTACAGACTCCAAGAAATAAGACGTGACAATGAATTTAACTTGCACAGAACTTAAAACGTAGTATTACACCATCGCAATAATTACTACATGACATTCTGAGAGGTTCCGTGGTAAGGTAAGCTTTGTTCGTAAAAAGGTAAACACACTTTATCCACTCACTCACAGTATGGTTTTCTTGCCGTTTCATTAAATACACAAGTACAAAAATATCAGATGAAGTTGATCTTGTATTCAAAGACACTCTCGTGTCTGAGCTGAAGAGGCCCCGTGATGCGTTGTCACAAGCATGCATATAGAATAACATTTAGCGATCATTAATAACCTCGTTTTGATCGCTAACTCCAAAAAAAAAATTGAGTATTTTTAAGAATTTTTTGTTTTGGATTTAGCAATTTAAACGGGTTAGCAATCATCACTAAATGTTGTTAAATTGGCCTCTTGTCTTCTTATCTTATCTGAACGTCTCCCTCCAAATATCAACAGTTTCATTAAATTGTCTCACTTCACTTAAACCCTCCTTTTCCACACTAGCTCAACACTAAAATTTTTCATCATGTGAAGTTTGTTTTACAAATCTGGTCAATTTGTCTCTTCTGAACATCCTCTCTGTATATCAACAGTTTCAGCCAGAGGTCTAAATCCCCTTAAATCCTCCTTTTCCACGCTGGCTTAATGTTAACAAATTATTCATCATCCAATTTTGCAAGTGGACAATTTGATTAGGAGTTTTATCGTGTGTGTAAAGTGTGCTTAATATTGTGTCCGTAGCATTTATTCTACCATTCAGTAATCATTAAATCCAGCATGGTCAATAGTGATACATGATTATTACATTACGGCTGGGCTGATTGTATTAGAGGTGGGCATTTTGATTAGGAGTTTTATCGTGTGTGTAAAGCGTGCTTGATATTGTGTCCGTAGCATTTGTTCTACCATTCAGTAATCATTAAATCCAGCATGGTCAATAGTGAAACATGATTATTACATTAGGGCTGGGCTGATTGTATTAGTGGTGGGCATTTTGATTAAGAGTTTTATGGTGTGTGTAAAGTGTGCTTAATATTGTGTCCGTAGCATTTATTCTACCATTCAGTAATCATTAAATCCAGCATGGTCAATAGTGATACATACATACATACATACATACATACAAAAGAGATTTTTAATGCGCCTTTACAAAAAAGATCAAGGCGCAAATACAGTGAATATAAGAACAAACAAAATATAAAACAAAGCAAAAAGATCAATTATCATAATAATAGGATTTCAAGAGTTTTTTGAAGCTTGTGATTGAGCATGCCTCCCTGATGTTTCGTGGGAGGCAGTTCCACAGGGCCGGTGCTGCAGCTTGGAATGCACGATCGCCGATTTTGTTTTTGCCAACATAACAAGTAATTTGGGTTCTGTCCATTGATGATCTTGTTACTGGTCAAGCATGATGATGTCTTGCGAAATTAAATTGATGAGATATTCAGGTGCAGATGATCCTTGAAGACATTTGAAAATATAGAGACAAACTTTGAAGTTGATGCGTTCACGGACCGGTAACCAGTGTAGTTGATTCATAAGTGGAGATGGACTATCGCGTCTCGCGGCAGAAAAAATCAACTTAGCAGCCTTATGTTGGAGTGACTGCAGCCGATCAAGATCTTTAGACTTGGCTCCATACAAGAGGGCATTGCCGTAATCTAGGCGCGATAGAACCAGTGCTCTGACAACAGAATGGAGTGTATCGTGGTCAAAGAATCGTTTAATGCGGCGGGTTATGTTACGAAGTTGAAAACTTATGGATGATACCAAACTGTTAATATGCTGCGTCATGGAGAGATGTGAATCGAATAGAACACCCAGGTTCCGGACAGTGTTTGATGGTTTGATTACACTGTCACCAACTTTTAGCTCAATTGGGCTAAGAGTATTAAGTGTTTGCAGTGTGCCAGCTATGAAAAATTCAGTCTTATTGCTATTTAATTTGAGTTTATTCGTGCACATCCAGTTATTGAGTTCATTGATGCAAAGTTCGAGTGTTCTGAGAGCTTCATCACGCGCACCCGGTGTTCTAGGATCGAAAGATGTCAGAATCTGAGTGTCATCAGCGTAAAGATGGTAAGTTAGTCCGTATTTGCGAATTATTTCTCCAATGGGAAGAGTGTAGATAACATACATAAGTGGACCCACAACTGAGCCCTGTGGTATTCCATAAGTAAGTGGACGAAGCTCAGAGAAGAATCCATCAATGTGTACCTGTGTGAATCTGTTACTTAGATATGAATGCACCCATCTTAAGACGTTACCAGAGATACCAAGATTTTTCTCAAGACGAGACAGCAGCACATCGTGATCAGTGGTGTCAAATGCCGCAGACAGATCAAGAAGCACAAGTAACACTACCTCTCGTCTGTCTACGGCATTCAACATGTCCTTTTTGACCCGGATGAGCGCTGTCTCAGTGCTCCTATTAGGTGTATAAGCAGACTGATTAATTTCATTGAGACAACTTGAATACATGTTATGATTAATTTGCTTACAAACAACCTTTTCAATCAACTTGGAAACAAACTTTATATTTGACACAGGCCTATAATTGGCCAACACATTACAGTCAAGAGACGGCTTTTTCAAGATGGGAGCAATGATGGCTTGGCTCAAAGGTTTGGGAAAAATGCCATGTGACAGAGACATGTTGATCAAAACAATTTCTGGAAAGCATAACTAAAATTTTGAGAAAACTGTTCCTAGACATTTGTTTCTTAATTCCAAAAAGCAAAAAAGTTCAACATTTCATGAAGGCAAATTTTAGTTAGGCTTTCCAGAAATTTTGGGGCAAAAAATATGGTTTTTGGCATTTTTTGCAAAAATTGACATTTTTAGTCAAAAACTGATATCATCATCATGTTCAGGGTAAAAATTTGCTTCTGAAAATGTATACTTTTATATAGTTTATGCAATTCGTTTGAAAGTTAGAGTACAACAACAGTTTATGCCATTTGAAGGTCTACCCCAGCCTTAAATTGCGGACTTGATAGGATTTGAATCCTCTTATTTGAAAAGATGTCGACACCACCAAGTGGTAAAAATCAGACCCTTGAACCAGCAAACTCCTCACCACATTATCACTGTATTCCAAGAATCAAAGATCACAGGTTATTTTTATCACGCTTTTAGTGGTTTTTCGTAGCAAATTGTGATTCATGAGGGTAGCCACAATTAAGTCTTGCTATTCAATCAATTAAAGCTCAACCCCTTCAGGTCCACTTATGTTTGAAGATTGTTGTTGGTAGGTAGCAGCAGCAGGTCACTGTAACTATTAAAGAGGCTCACTTTTTTCATGTGGAATTCATAACTGTCTGTAATCTGATTTTGTTTCTTGTAAATAAAAGAAACAATACAAATTATTTTAAAAATATATGTATATTCTAACAAGCTTCATTCATGGTGGCAGACATAAGCAGTTCCAGAAGTGTTAAAAATATTTTCAATGAAATGTTTTTAAAACTCTTAAAAATGACACATGTATAAAGAATCATTGTCATAAAAAATTAATATGTAAGCTATGAGTTAAACCAATTCTATAAGGTTTGTTAGCCAGAAACAATCCAATTTTATTTTGGTTATTTTCCGACTAAATTAAAACTTCTCTCATAGCAAGATATTTTGGTATTTGGATGGACGTTTTTGAAAGTGCATTGTAAAATCAGTAATTGTTTGAACAAGTTGAATCATGAATGAAAAACTGTGGCTACCCCTCGCTTCCCCTACAAGTTTCTTACACTTTGATGGGTTCAGGGCATCAGTAAAGGCTCTGGAGGAAATGAATCCAAACACCCTTAACATGAGGTATCCATCACTTAAAGGGGCAATTCATGATCCACTTTTCATCTTCAAAGTCCGCTCACTCAACATTTAATTATTTAGCTAATAAGAATCCTTGCCTGAATCTTTATTACAATTTGGGAACCGTACCTGATTCTGAAGTTGGCTGTCAGTATACTACATTTAATCTGCACCAAAATTTTTACCTAATTATTAAATCTAATTATTATGAAATCTAGAAATTTGAACCATTTCTCACGAATTGTGTAGGGTTCACATTTTAAACAAGTTTTTGTCACAAAATACTTGGGGTTTTCAGGTACAAGGTAAAAATTAGCCTCCTTTAAATCTACAGTGTGCAAGTGACATCCTTTTATTATGCACAAATACACATGTTTGTGAATAATCAGTCTGTTGAAGAGATACTCTTATGATTTTAGCTGGTTCTCATATGTTTCTTTATAGTTACAACCTTGAACTAAAATAAACAAGGAACCTTATTGACTGATTCAGAAAGTTTTCTTTTGTAATGATAATTGAATAGGTTGTATCAATAACCAAAATAACCATGTCCTTGATAGATCCCTTTGTTATGCTAATATTGTTGTTTGTAATGTTAATATCAGATCAACTTTAAGTGTCATATAGGTAATATAGGTAATAAGCCTATTAAGAGAGTTATTTTATTTTCATCATAAGTAGGAATATTAGTTACCTATTCTCAACTTCCTGGTCATTAACAAGAGTTTTGTTAGATAGGTACATGGAATTTTATTTTATTTTCATCATATTAAAAAAGCAGAATATTAGTCATTAATAAAATTTGTTAGACAGGTTCATGGAATTTTCTGATTACAGGTACATGGAATTTTCTGATTACTTTTATGAGCTATTTTATCTCCCCTATATAAATCAATGCATGCATTTCAAATATAAAATGAGATTTTAGGCCTTTATAAGAAATTTGTTATAATGGTATGTGCAATATTATAATGTCAGAATTTGTGATATGGTATACATGTACATTTTATAGGCCTATAATAAAAGATAGCAGTCTTGGTAATTGAGTGTTTTATGTCAAGGGCCCTATATGAACTGTATTTTCAATATAGATAATGATGATAGTAACCACCCGGGGGGTTCTCACACTAGGTTGATATGCGGGTATGTGCCACGATTTTGGGGTAGAAGCACCCAATTTGGCCAACTTGGGTGTTTTTTTTTCACATTTTATAGGCCAAATAAAAGATAACAGTCTTGGTAATTGAGTATTTTATGTCAAGGGCCCTATCCGCTCGGCCACTGCGCTACAAATGACACCCATCCTATCCTGTATAGTAAAATTTCTGAATATTATACCAACTGCGTGCTCAGTAAGCCTGGAGGGGGCACTCACATATGAAACTGACGTACGAGTGTCACCAAGCACCTCGGACGTTGGGGTATTTTGGTGACAAGATCGTCTTTCTGTGAGAAAGTGAAAAAAGGGGGTCTTTGAGCAAAGCTCATAAAAGAGTAGGGTATTTCCAGGTCAAAATGGCCAAAATATTCACAAAATTTCAGGAAATTAGCAACGAAATTTCATCAAACTAAGTAGGCTGAATGGTTGGTCTATAAATGACAAAGGTTGTTTTAGGGACATGGAATTTAAAGAAAAATAGGGGATTCTAGATTCTAACAGTTGGTAACTAGGGGGTCTTTTGTTGAGAGCAAGTGCAAGAAAGAGTGGCCTTTATGGTGACATATTGCACATATTTAAGTTGAGTCCCCCCTCCCCATTCAGGCTGTAACCTACACAAATCAATATGAACGCTAACTGAACTAGCGGGGTGACATGCTTCTCTATCCTTTATAGTAACATTTCTGCATATTATATATCAGCTATAAGCTACGAATCAATATGAAGGCGAACTAAACTAGCGGGGTGCGCGCGAAGCGCGCATCCCCGCTAGTATATTACAATGCCCAAACCATTCTTGCAAATGTGCTCCTATATTTGAGAAAAGTGAGAAAGAGTGTAATTTGCTTTTTACTGTCGGGGCATCTAAAGTAATAACAACACAGTAGTCTATGGGAATTTTAGAAATGCTAAAAAAGCTTGTGACTTGAAAACGAATGGTCCGAATCAAGTCAAATTGTTAGCATACATTTATATTGTACTCTTCTTTTTATTTAGCTAGAAATGAGTTGAGGTTGTAAACACATCAGAATCATGAATTGCACCTGTTAGATTGTTAAAAGAGTGCTTTAAAAAGTAATATTTTTCATAAGATTTAAAAACAACATATCTTCATCAGATTCAAAAAGAACATATCTTCCTAAGATTCAAAATGAATATATCTTAATAAGATTCAAAAAGAATATTATCTTCATAGGATTCAAAAAGAACATATCTTCATAGGATTCAAAAAGAACATTATCTTCACAAGATTTAAAAAAAAAACATATATTCATAAGATTCAAAATTCAAAAAGAACATACCTTCATAGGATTCAAAAAGAACATTTGCCCATGATTTAAAAAGAACATATCTTCATAAAATTCAAAATTCAAAAAGAACATATCTTCATAGGATTCAAAAAGAACAGTATCTTCACAAGATTTAAAAAGAACATATCTTCATAAGATTCAAAATTCAAAAAGAACATATCTTCATTAGATTCAAAAAGAACATATCTTCATAAGATGCAAAAATAAAATATCTTCATAAGATTCAAAAATAACATATCTTCATAAGATTCAAAAATAACATATCTTCATTTGCATAGGATTCAAAAATAACATATCTTCATAAGATGCAAAAATAAAATATCTTCATCAGATTCAAAAAGAACGTATCTTCATAAGATTCAACATAAATATCATATTGCTCATATATCAACCAGCACTGATATTAGCATAACCAAATATTTACAATATTTAAATAAGTAATTAATTAACACAGCTATTCGTTGATCACAAAGAAGAAGACAAAGTTTCAGCAAATGATACTTATATCCACTCCTCCGATTCAACTATTTGTCATTTGACAAACCCTCTAAATTTTAAAAATACATCATTTCCCAATGCTTGACAATCATCATACTTGATAACTAACATAACATTCAAGTAAGTTTTGGAATACTGGTATGAGATAACTAAATGGCAATTTAAATCTATAGTTGTATTGGACTTGGATTTAATATTTTGTTAATAGTTTTCCTTGATCTGAACAATTGGTCTTTGCTCTTCTCTCTTTTTCTCAAGTTAATGTTTTTTGCTCATTTAGAGCAATCATGGAATAGGACAATGCTGTAAGAGGTGAGTCTCTTCATTGACAATTTTGTATCTCTTTGCCAGTAAGAGTCTGTTTACATTATGATAGAAAAAAATAAAGAATGCTACAAAGCTGTTCAAACCGTCATAGTTGACCCAACATTGTGGTATGACATCAATGATAATTCAATTGATAACCTTCATGCTTTAAATGCAAAGCTGCCTCAAAACACTTAAAATAATTTGACCTTTTGGAAATGTAATACAGGATGACCGCAAAGACGTAGTCTCTTCCTGCAGTTACACACGTAGAATCAACATGATAGTCTGGTAACACCCTGAGTGAACCTTTGAAACATAATCAATCTGTTAATGATTTAAATGTTCTCTCTGCTAGTTATTCAATTCTTATAGAATGCATATTCAAATTCTAAGAACACTAGTGTGGTTTACAAGAGCCCATATGAGTAATAGTGATATTCCCGTCTAGAATCACTCATCCTCTGAAATAAACATGAGCCATCAGGTCTATGACCAGTGAAATCTTCTCAAATCAGTGATGACTTTACATGATAATAACATGGTCATGAATCAAGTAACAGTCATGTTGTTAAGATTTAAATATTTACTTAGACATCCCAAATGACCACAAGGTCCATGACCACATGAGAGGGTGAACAGTGAATGATACTTTGTTTGGGTGTGGCACCAGGCTTTAATGTTAGGAGGTGCAACTGACATATATGAGGTCCAAAAGGTACACCCTAGTGTGTGTTTCTGTTTTCCTTAACTGTTGAAAACTGTCCAGCAAAAAAAAAAGAAGGGGGTCTGACAATCTTACTTTCAATTTCTCTACAAAAATTTAATGTAAGTAATATTTTTTGCTTTTTCTTAATCCCCATCCCCTTTTCTGTCTTTTTATTTTTTCTGGAAATCCTTTACGGGAGCAATTGCCCTCCTGCTCACTGACTTTGTTCAAGTTCAAAGGAACAGTTAACAATGCATACACTTCAGCCAGATGATCATATACCTAGTTAAAGTTTATCTACATTATAGCTACCATTCATTTCCAATGTTGCCCAAGATATTAAAGGAAATAAATATTGGCCAAATGTTGAATGATACTTTATGATAGTCATTCAACAGGTGATCATATACCTAGCTAAAGTTTATCTGCATTATAGCTACCATTCATTTCCAATGTTGCCCAAGATATTAAATGAAATAATCTTGGCCAAATGTTGAATGATACTTTATGATAGTCATTCAACAGGTTTGTAACAAATCGTCATCCGAATTTGTTGATATTCAATAATGACATATCACAATTCCAATTAATTCCATAGTGTTAAATCAGTATACACTTTATTTAGCTGATACATCAAATGAACTTTATGGAATTGAATTAATTTGTGTGATGATACCATGATGGTCAAGTAAAATATTGATATGTAGACAAAATGAAATCTTAAATGATTGAAGACAGGAATTCTCTACCAACAGAGAATTAATGTGACATCTCATATAAACTTGTAAGTAACCCTTTAGTATATGGGTTTGTTTGGATAAATGTGACCATTCACCATAAACCTTCAAGAATGTTGTCATATTTTATTCCAAGACACAGGTCAAACATATCTAAAAGTCATTTGCACAAAATTCAAATATTTGCCATTTCAAAATTTCTTGTAAAGATTTCATTTCAAAATTTTCTAGAAGTAAAGGAATTAAAAAATACCTAACATGACAACTTTTTAATGGAAGATTTTAATTTATTTTTTGGTTTTTTTTATTTTATTTCATAACTATACTGGGTGTCAGATAAATTTGGAACAAGCATTATTTTAAAGCTGAATTATAAAAATAATGTCGTTTTCCACAATAAAAAAAAAACATTTGTTAGAGGCCAACTTTCCTGGAGGTTAGTAATAGATGGTTACAAAAAAGGTTTTAAATTGGAGTGCAATGACCTTGCATGTTATTCAATTATGTTAAAAAATCTGTTCTCCATGTTTTTTCATCACTGTTTTACGAACTTCAGTGTGAAAACCAATAGGAAAGATGTGAGTCATTTGAAAAAACAAACTAATTTGTTTTCCTAAATTGTTGCATTTAATGAAAAAAGAGATTCAATTTGATTATCCAATTGTTTTATAAATGAATGGTCATCGGGGGGGGGGACTGGGTTCTCAAACCAGCCGTGGCAAAAAATATTAAAGCGGCCCTTTCGACCATGGCACATGTCATGGGCGTCATTTCATTTTGAAGTGTGGGGGGTCCAGGAAATTTTTTGAGCAAAAATGGTCGGAGGAAAATTTTGGTTTTTTAGTAATGCGCGCGTAGTGCGCGAAAAATCTGTCAAATCAGATAATCTTAGTTACAAATTGCTTTTAAAATCTTGAAATTTGAGAAAAATTGCATTCTTTTACTGAAATTTGACATAATATCTGAAAATTTTCGCGAAGCGCGCAATTTTTTTCCACAAAATATCAATATAAAGGGAAAATTTCAATTTCCTGTCCATTTCTTTCTTTTTAGGGTCCACCCACCCCCCGATTCCGCCACCTATGCATGGGGGCAGATCCCCCGGCGAATGTCCACGGTGGGCAGAGCCCCTTGGTGGGGCCAGGGGGCGAAGCCCTAGCTTTTTTGCATTTTAAGGGTGTTCCTAACACGTATTTTTGTAGAAATTTTGGAAATAAATCACTTGTATTAAGTTTGGTGGGGTCAGTGGGCGATGCCCCCTAAAACCCTAGGGTTTTTTGCATTCTAAGGGTGTTCCAAACACTTATTTTTTGTAGAAATTTGGAAAAAAATCGTTCGTATTAAGTTTGGTGGGGGTCAGGGGGTGAAGCCCTAGCGTTTTGTTGCATTCTAAGGGTGTTCCTAACACGTATTTGTGTAGAAATTTTGGAAATAAATCACTTGTATTAAGTTTGGTGGGGTCAGGGGATGAAGCCCCCTGAAACCCTAGTGTTTTTTGCATTCTAAGGGTGTTCAAAACACATATTTTTTGTAGAAATTTGGAAAAAATTGTTTGTATTAAGTTTGGTGGGGGTCAGGGGTCAAAGCCCCCTGAAGCCCTAGCGTTTTGTTGCATTCTAAGGGTGTTCCTAACATGTATTTTTGTGGATAATGCTAAGAAATTTGCACATAAATTGTCTGTATTAAGTATCGAATTCAAAACCGGGGGGACATTTGATATTGTGTCCCCCACCCTTCAAAACGTGGGGGGGGACGTGTCCCCCTGTCCCCCCTGAAATGACGCCCATGCCATGGCAACGAAGCATGAGTAGCGTGTAACGCGTAGGATCCAGGGAAAATTAGGGGTTTTACGCAAATTTAGGGGTCAAAGAACGCAAATTTAGTGACTATTTCTCAAGCACAAATCAAATTAATTTTTATTCGACACGGTGCCACAAGATGAAACATAGCTTAGGATGAACGAAAGCAAAGTTATTATTGTTATAAGAAAAGTTACAAGCAGCAGCAGCGTAGCGTGTAACTGATGGGGTCCAGGGGCTTTTATGCAAATTAAAATAGAGGGGTTCAAGGAGTTTTATGCAAATTTAGGGGTCAAAGAATGTTTTGTAAGTCCTCATTTGCGGGCCATCAGGCCGCACACCTATACCAAACTTATAACCAAAGTAAACTTGAGTTGAGTTAACCACCCCAAGGGCCGTCTTTCAAGCCTGATTGTGGAATAACCTGCCCATATCGGTCTCAAGTCTTCTTCCCTTTCTTCTATTCTCTTTTTTACTCCTCCTTTCCCCCTTTCTTTTCTCCGTTTTCTTTCCCCTTTCTTTTTTGTGAGTAACCGGTCCTGAGCGGCCCAAAACCAAGCAGCCCATGTGGCGATCGCCAAAACACCACCGTTGCCAGTCCGCCTATGATGGTCATTCAATGACATAAATTTGTACCCTGATACAGTGTAATAGTATAGAGGCCTTGCATGCTTTTATCAATTGATACCAAACAAAGGATTTGGACTGATGACCTTTACCGTAAATATGGCGTACCACAGTCCATTCAACAAAATACTGTAATTAACCTATTGATTATGGTGCATTTTTTATTGATGGGACAATGTGAAGTGTTTGGTAATGATCACAGTTCTATTGAATGCATTTGAGCAATCCGCCATATTCATGGTATTCTACGTCACATGCAGGGCTTCTATAGTTGTATACAACAGCCATTTTATTATGGACACTGTGACCAGTTAAGATATATTTTATAATTGTATTGCTCTGATAGAACATTTTGACAAATCCTTTATTATCAAGTCCTGACGTGCTATTACAGCATTTAGATACAAACAATGAAACATTTACATGTCCTACGGAAATATCAGCGGAGTTTAATAAATATTTTGCAAACATAGGACCCTCGTTAGCATCCACCATAAGTCATACAGGTAAAGATTTCTCTGATTATTTGCATGAACCAAACTGTGAAACTTGTTTTTTCAAACCAACA
>JXSR01S036280.1:53737-79917 GCA_000969725.1 Ophiothrix spiculata | reverse complement strand
TATTTTTTCCAAACACATTGTTTTAGCCAAGGTTAAAAAAGTTGACCATAGTTGACCAAACTATTTGCTTTTGACTATTGTGACCAAAACACATTAAAAGAACCTCAATTTGATTTCAAGTCAATATTTGCAACTGTTTGTAAAAGACAAAGCATGCTTTCGTCTGGAAGGGGTTTTTCTGAGAGCAATGGTAAAACTCTCCAATGGAGACAGTGGCAAAGCCAAGGGGGTGAAACAACACTCTGATATTTTGTTTATCAGTCAGTGAAGACCATTTTACAGTAATTTTGTATAAATGTCATAAATTTCTTGTGAAAGAGGATTTGCCATTTTATTTTGAAAAACAGCATTTTGATTAAGAATTACCATAAAAAGTTATAAAAGACATAGGGAAACCTGGTTTAATATTAATATTGGTGAGATATTTAGACCTAGGATTTAGAATTAAGTTCATGTGTGGTTGAGTGCATATGGTATATAGGGCACAATTATTGGTCATATACTTTTCTTCTTTTAATAATATTTAAACCCTTAACAGGAATGACAAGAAACAGTCCTCTCTTCATTAGGTATGAGCAGTCATAAATAACTTTGTTTAGTGAAATTATTTATTCATAAATTTGTCACATTTCTTCTCATCTTTCTGCCATGTTACCCATTGAGTAACACCTTTCAATATATGTACAAACATTGGTGGCCAAGATGCTGGAAATTGAGTATCTTAGGCTTTTATTTGGGGTCATGTCATCCAGAGTTTGGTTTTATGTAAACGTTATAACAAATCTAGGAGAAACTCACATCTTAAATGTATATAAGACCATCCATCCCAAACGAGCCATAAATACAACCTCTTCAATTTTCACTTTTTAAAATATTTGCAAAGACTGTGTTATAAGGATTAAAATGACACCTCAATGAAGTTCACTTAATTTCCGAAAGTCAAGTTATGGTCAGTCAAAGTTTGTGGGGGAGTAACACGTATAACTTAGGCTCTGTCACACATCACAAAACGTACAAATAATGTACTAATAAGGTACACTGGTTTGGTATTCAATAAATATGTATTTGAATGACCAAACCAGTGTACGTTATTAGTACATTATACATATGTTTCTTAATGTGTGACAGGGCCCTGAGATAAACACATTCAAAGATCAGTAAGCCCTATATTTTCTATTGATTGTCCTCAAAATATACAGAAATATTTCATATATCTGTGTATTTTGAGGACACAGATATATTTCATATTTCCTAACACTTTGCAGATGTTTTTAAGTAAGCACAAGGATTGTGATCAGTCAAAAAAAAAACAATTTTGGCCAATTACGACCTTTTTTGTATGTAATTTCATCTGTAGCGCAAAGTGAAGTTTGCTGCATTTACAGCTTGTTTGAAATGGACAGTCACATATTAGAATGTGTCATTCAAATGGATGATTTGTTCACAAAAAATCTTAATACATAGATCAAGTCATATCATGATAGAAAATGACCATAACTTCCTAGTTTATTTACTCCTTAGACTGTTGCTGTTGCACATTGTTGTTGGCTCTATATTTGCCTTTGTATAGAATACTGTACTCATTTGTTGTGTCTCAATCCCCATGTCATCTTGCAGCAGGTCAACATAGGTTTTTCTGAGGTCTTCATTCACAGGTAGATTGCCAATTAATAAGCTGCCTGCATTACATTGCAAAAAATATCAAAAGTTGGTCTCTAAACGAGCAAAATGTCTAAACATGGATACCTTTTTTTTTAAATGGTTAAACACATGTAAAATCATGGGGAAATGACCTCAATATCCTGACTAGCATTGCTGGAAATGGTTAAAAACAGATCTAAGTTTGAGCAAAATAAATAAGCATGGGTACCTCTTATAAGAAAATTGCCTTTTATGAGTAAGTCATGAAAAGAATTACACATGATTATGGTTCTGAGGGTCAAGAGGAGAAAATGTTTCTCATATATACTTTATCTCTTTAAACATAGAAAAAAAAAAAAAGATGAATAAGATTTTTAATCAAAATAGTACTGTTATTTGGTAAAAGCTTAAATTTTCAAGATTTCTTAACTTGACCCTCTACTCTGAGCATCTGAATTTATGTTGTTACTTTTGTTGTGTTAAAAACACCTTATAAGTAGCTGTTCCAATGAGAGAAAGCAGGGTGCAAAATTTAACAACTTTCTCATGACGATACGTGACCTTTAAAAGCAACATTGACTTACATTACATGACGGGTGTGTGTTGGGTAGTAAAGTTAAGTGTGTGACAAGAATGATGACCAATCCTGATAAAATATGTTATGTATAGAGAAGAACTTAATGAAGGAGAGAGACATACATGAAGTGGCCATGAAGGTGATGAAGCAGAAACAGAGAAAGCAGAAACAGAGAAAGTAGGGTGCAAAATTTGATAGCTTTCCCATGATGAAGCATGACCTTTAAAAGCAACATTGACTTACATTACATGACGGGTGTTCGTTGGGTAGTTTAGTTAAGTGTGTGACCAGAATGATGACCCATCCTGATAAAACTCAATGAAGGCAAGAGATATATGAGTGATGTGGCCATGAAGGTGATAGAAGCAGAAACAGACAAAGTAGATTGCAAAATTTGGCAACATTGTTGGATGGCAGGAGAGTTAGTTTCTGTTGTGAATGATGACCCATAGTGATAAAATATGGTCTGTATGGGGATAAATTTGATGAAGGCAAGAGACATTTATATGCGTGGTGTGGTCATGGAAGTGTATAGAGTCAAAATGTACAAAGAATGTACACTGTTTGGTCATTGATATACATGCATATTGATTACCAAAACATATACTTGTACGTTTTGGCTCTAATGGTTATGTGTGACTGAGCCCTTAGTGTTCTGTTGAGAATGGTGACCTGTAGTGATAAACTATGTTTGTATAGGAAAAACATGATAAAAGATAGACATTGTCACGTACATGATTATAGGGTATAAATTTGAAACAAATGTTTTGTTGAATTTGAACAATGAAAAACTTGACAAATTCCTTCCTTGCTTAGGGACAAGCTTTAGAGGCATATACTTGAGAATTATATTCACCCTAGAGTAAATGACCCTTAGCGTCAGCAGATGATGAAGCAATCTTTTTTTATGTTACTGCAACTTATGTAAATATGACCTAGCATTATCTGTGAATTCATATCCCATGTGAAGGATTACACTATTAACTTCTTATCCACCATTAATTTATCTTTCATTTTCCAATATTACGACTAAATCTGTTTAGAGACGCATCATCAATTGACCCATATGCTAATTGATTGGTCAAGTATTCTAGTCCATATTTGGTCGTTGATGGTCAATCATTATTTGTCTGTAGGGGATTGTGGTTGTTATGAATTATTGATCCAGGATATTGGTATCCTAAATATCCAATAGTGACCAAGAAATTTCACTAACCTTAACTCTTTGTGTTTTTAGATTTTTTCTTAAAATTGAAGCCTTTATATTTAAGCTTAAAACTCACACAATTGTTTATTCAAAGCAACCAGGCGTAATGTTGCAACATTCTTTATATACTGGAAAGAATTGTATATCAAAGTGAGAAATCATTTGACAAAATGGAGGGCTTTCCAGTAAGAAGTGCTTATATTATAATACTTTAAATACAAGATTTAATTTTCATGGATTATTAGTAATGATAGCCCTGTTTCCATAATTTTTGTCCACATAAGTAATATGCCATGTATGATGTTAAATATAGGAAACCTATCACTTGAGAAAAAGCATGGGGAGATCTACACAGGAGTGCGAATCTGGATAAATGCGCATCTCCGTAAGCCACTTTAGAGTAAACTGTGGCTACACAGGCATCAGATCTGGATCTAATGTACTTCACTCTGCATATTTGCGTACGTGTAAGCAGTCTACGGAGTTGCGGATCTCAGATCTGGATCTCGGAGATGCGCATGCTTCTGGATCTACACTCCATGTAGATTACCCCTATGTTACTTGTTTTTACAGGTCTCCAGCAAGTCACATTACACTCTATTTTTGCTAATCACTAACTTCATCAGTGAAGCCTACATATTACTTATTTCCTAAGTCTCTAGTAGTTCACATCACATTGTGCACACATTTCAAAAACAAGTAACCATTAGGTTTTCCCGTGAGACTGGTTTTCTCTGACCACATCACACTTATGAGTCACTTGTCAGTGTCCAGGCAGATATTTAGTCCTCAGATTGATTTACTTTTTTCAAGACTTCTGCTTCGGGCAACACTTTACTTTTGTATCAAAAAGATGGAATCAACAGTGTGATTCAATCAAAAGTCAATAGATTACCGTTGTATTTCATCATTGAATGGCATTGACTTAGTAGTAGGAAGGTTCAGGGTGTATTCAAATGTTTGAAATTTATCATAATTTTTCAAATAAGATCAAGGAAACTTACAAAAACAAGGGAATTGAAATATTTTGATTAATCCCTCTTTCACATTTGCACAAATTTTAACTATTTAAAAACAAATCCATGTCAGTACCAACAAATGATAAAAATGACTCCAATTTGTCTTGCAAATATGCAAGAGGGATTTATCAAAATATTGTTGGTATATTTCAAAAAATTGAATACACCCTTCCTACAAAAATAATAAGATTTTCAATTAAGTATTTTGAATTATTTAGGTAATTTTCATGAATATGTTTTCAACAACATTTCACCTCATTCAATGTCCATATACTCATAAATGTAAATGCATAAGGTTCTAAATCAGTACTTACAGAGATTGGGAGAAGAGATCTTAAATGTGATTTGGTTAACATCGAAGGGGCTACTGGAATAAATAGAGCAAACCAGGATATGCCACTACACTTGGCCATTTATTAATTATGGAGCCATAGCAAAAGAGCATAAATTGTGAGAATTTTGCCTATAATTTGTGAAAAAATGTTAGTATTGGGAAACTTCTTCTTCAAAAATGACTTCGAATTAAGTAGGTTTTTGTGCTTCAGCAGTGTCCCCTTGTCAATGACAACCCTGAGTACCCTCCTTAGTTTTTCACCACCAGGCTTAAAGACATAATCATGCTGCTTTGATAACAAAACTAATTCATCCCCAATTAAGATCATATCATATGTCGTCTTCAGTAGATAGTTACAGGCTTAAGTCAAAATAAATTTGCACTTAATGACTGGCTAAAAGGGAATTACAATATATGCAAGGCTTGTAAGCCTGCTGGTCAGTTATCGCCTGTGTTTCAGTCATGATGAGATTACATCTTGCTTAAGTGGAGAGTAAATTCTCTTCGGAGAGATGAATCAGTGTGCTTTAGGAATATTTTGATGGGATATTGCGATGGTTCAGTTGGTTGCACTACTTTTGGAAAGAAAATAAGGCTTTTTTTGACAATTTCATCAATGACAGACAATTGTATACACTGTATCCGGATAACTGTTTAATAGTGTTTAATATATCCGAAAATAAATATTTTCCTTCTTTCATTTCTTTTTCCCAACAATTGTTTCTAGATTTTACTGAGTATTTCTTATTTTAATTTCAAAACATTTTTTTTTGTCCATTTTAAAATCTCAAGTGGCAAATTACTCTTCATGATTTGATTGAAATTTCCCTTAAAGAAAGTGGTCAACTTTTAAGTTGACCACTTTCAAGGGAAACTTTTTTTTTTTTTAAAGCAAAAGAAAATTTTGATTGCTAACATGGTTAAGAAAACAGAAATCAAATCATATTTGTCAAATTCTGAAATTCCTGGTTAGGGTGTTTCAAATTATTATTAAATTTTTCTTTTAATTTATTAGGATATCTTATTGTACCTTATATAACTCATACTATCATTTCTATTCTCTGGCTAATTAGCTGATAACCAGTCTGTACAAGAAAAAATCTTTAAAGATGACAGAATACACTCTTTCAAATAATTACTAGTTTCAAAATTTAGGGAAAATGTTCTTCATCAGTCACGTAATCAGATGATAAAAATAAATTTTCAAAGAGACACAAAAATAAATCTATTCAAATATCCAATACACTCCTGCATCATTTCCATTGATGCTGATTTTCTCCTTTGCAACTCTCATTTTCCACTTATCATCATCCCATGGGCTACTCTTTCAACATCAAATTAAGTTGACAAATTACTACGTCTGTCATACCCTCACCTGGTCATCGCGTCCAGCCAGCCAACATACTATAACTACGGGCTCCCAATAGGCACACTTGGCAGCTTGCGTGTTTTACCTATGAGGTCATTGACATGTCCAGTCTGGTATTTGTCACCTAACTTGTCACATTGCATGTTTAACTACATTAAGATTGTATCTGAGAAAAGCTGCCTTAATCAGTTTCTGCTGTTATAAAACAGTATTGCTCTGTGAGTCTGTAATTTGTTTTCTTCAAACTCCTGCTCATTGGTATTTTCAGGCATATAAATGTCTGCATGATTTTGTGTCATCTTAAAATTACTATGAAAGTACATGATACGTAAACTTGATTTAGGACATTTCCATCCTTTAAAAAAAAATTGAGAAGATTAAACATCAAATAATATTTAAAGTGAAGCAAATTATCTTTATTCTCTCTCAGTAAGGACATTTTGATAAACATTTATTATTCTTGAGCAATTGCAGTCAAAACACATTTTTATAATTTTCATCAGCAAATAAACATGCTACAGTATTAAAAAATGAAAGTAATATCTGTTTCATCAAGAAATTAGATACTGTTATATTCATTTTGTGATGATTATTAATTAACAACTTGGTTTTCATAATTCTTTAAAGAAATGAAATCAGTAGTTAAAAGAATATAACAGAATATTGATATTTCCAGAAATCCACACGGCAGCTTTACGACATACGTATAAATCTACGTAAGTGGCATGTCCATCTTGTTATTAATCAGTATCCAAGATGCTGGCGAAGATGACAGTCCCCAGACACGTTACACATCTTCACACACGTATAGTGTGTTAGACCTGATGAATTCAACTGCTTGCACGCACAAAGCCTGCTCAATATAACCACATTAACCCTTAATTTGTGGTCAATTTTGTCTCCTGAAATCATTAGACAATAATAACTGCGCACAATCTTTTTTGAGGTCATTGTTTAAAATCGGAGGTGTTTGTTTTGGGCCGAGGTACTTTTCTGAGGGAGCGTAGCTCCCAAAGAAAAGTACCGAGGTTCAAAACAAACACCAACGATTTTAAACAATGACCGAATTAAAAGATGGTGCAAAGTTATTATTGTCATTAATAACCGTAATTTTATCTTTACAATCCTTACTGATTTTGACCAAAAACGGGTGAAAATCAAACTTTTATTTAGTTTATTTCTTTGCCATCTGCTCAAATATCGATCGGTCTAGGCACTGCGTCCGCGTTGCGTTTAGCCAAACGCGACCTCCGCGATATCATTGCGTGCGCGTAATGCTGCGTTTAAAGCATACGCGCTACGCGGGTCATTAACAGAAGTCATTGTTACCTGATAATGACCGCGCAGTAGTTTGCGTAAAAGTAGAAATAATCTTACTAGATTGGATCGCGCTATTACGCAGGTTATTAATAATGGATGACTAACGTAGTTTAAAAGATGCAAAAAAATCTTGCAACAAATCTTGAATAGGCATATTAAGATTTTTATATATAGAAATTTTCATATGATTTTTAAATGTTATACAGTGACCAATTAGAGTTAAGTGTGGGTTATTGTCATTTTGAAAGTGGAAATTTATAGAATAGTTTGGTATGGTTTGAGTTAAATTGCCCCTGGGAGAATTTGCACAGTATTACTAAGCTTAATGTGTCAATTTGACCTTCAAAGTGTCTATAGTGCATAAAAAGTGTAACCATCAAAGTTGAATTCAAATCTATTAAGGGTTTTTCTTCATCAGGTTGCCAACCATCAAATGTCTGGTGTGATATTGAGGAAAATCTTTAAACTATAGGCCTACTCTATAAACCTTGAAGTATGCATCAAGCAATCAAACTCTGTTACAAGATCTATAGCATATCCCCTATATTCTACAACATTTTTAACTAATGGCTTTGTATTTTGTAAGAGACTAGTAATGATTGGTTAGGATTGAATAACCCTAACCTGCTATGTCACCTCTCAGAAATCAGCAAGTCAAAAATGGCAGGTTTCCACCTTGATTCGAACACAGTACCCCTCACTTCCCAATCCCATTGTCACCATGTCAAGCCACTAAGCATATGTGTTCATAATTAACTCCAGTCTAGGACATATTTCGACTTCGGCAATTTGCCTAACTTTGTGATTTGTGATTTGTTGTTGTTTTTTATGATTAGGGCCAAATCATTGCATATCAAAATTTATGTACCTGAATTGCTCATGATTTTGGTATTATTTTTGGCATATTTTGTTGCTACTACAGGGATATAAATTGATCAAAAGTTCATTTTAATATTCAGCAAGGTTGGGTTATGATTCAAAAGGTATGGACTAATTTTATTCTGCTAATAGTCATAATGGTTTTACTTCAAGGTTTATAGAGTTCATCAGTAGTGAGTGATTAATTTCATGAATGCTGAGAAAGTGCTGAATTTCAAAATTATAATCAAAACCATAAGCATGGTCAAGTTGAAGGAAAGAAGCATGTAGTGTTTGATGACATTAAAAATCACCTTGTGTAGGCTTTCGCCGAGGATTATCTTTAACAGGGCTCCAAGATGTTTTTTAAATTCAGTTTTGAATGCAGGAGGAAGACTGGAATAGTCAGAGAAAAACCTGCGGAAGCAAGCATGGACTAAAAACCAAATGCACATAAAGCGCCGGGCGTGGGACTTAAACCCGGGACCTAAAAGGGGCGTCGGAAGGAAAATAAAAGTGGTGCAGCCACTGGTAAAAGTGGTGCGGCCTGTGGCCCATTAGATACCAAATATAAGGAAACAACTAAGACCCAGAAGACAACATCTACTAAAAAAGAATTTGTACATTGCTATATATTGTGTTTATTTATGGCAGGGCTATAATTAAACGTATCAAACTAAATCAAATTTATTTATTTTTTCTTTTTCTGGCTAAAAAGTGGTGCGGCCAAAGCCAACATGGCCTACACAATTCCGACACCCCTGGAGGGAACTAGCGCTACGCCAACCCACTCCCCCCATTTATGATGTACAACAAAGAGAATGGCCCAGACTTCATATCAAATTTAAGGTGTGCAAGTCTACACCTTTTATTAATGGTTTAGATGTTTATAACCTGTGTTTCAAAAGTGTGGTTGATAGAAATGAATGAATCTCCACTAAAATCAGGTGTTTTGAGTTACTTCTCAAGAGAGTCTGTCTGTTACTTTATGGTAATGGAAATTCAGTGGACTATGACTTTGAGGAAATCTTATCATAAAAATGTTCAATAAAAAGTTATTAACTTGTACACGGATACTGAAATGGAAACCTTTAGCATTATAGAGTTTCATGTTTGCTTGGGATTTGCTCTTTGACGAATGATTAAATGTGAAAGGTAAAGTGTTTTTGACTTAAAGGCATAAAAATTTATTTACTTCAAATGTTGATTTTGCTTCAACTTAATTCTAAATTTTACATACTCTAATTTTGTTACTTTGATAAAAAGAAGAAGGAACAATTGATGGGGACATTATTGCTTATCTCTGTTTTTTAAGCAATTGGCCAGACCTAATTTTTGGGTCATCTTAAAGATAGATTGTGTTGGATGTGTGGTTGGTTGGCTGTTTGGTTGGTGTTTGTGGGATGTCTGTGGTCAACACTGTTAACTCTAAACAAAATTGATCGCAGTTTTCACATTATCTCATTTTCATGATACTTGGACACAATGGTCCTTAGGCATGTTAGGTAGAAACGTACATGTGGTCCCTTTACCATTTGCTTAAATGTGTCACACACATAGCATTATAAAAGGAAAAACATTGTGTTTTGCTGTGGGAAACTAATACTATAGATTGAAAAATTGAAAAATTAAGGCAAATTCTTAAAGTACAGGGTTCGACTTTACCGTCGGTCCCGACCGACAGAATTTCGAAAGGACCGACCAGTTCAGCAATAAGATGGTCCTTCGGTCCGATCATTTTTTTAGGCTGTCACTGATTTTGAAATTAAAAGTCCTTCTGAAGGACCTGTAAATTTAGTGAAGGACCTGTGAATTTTGAGACTTACTGGTCCTTCTGTCCTGTGGATTTAAAAGTGTAAAGGCAACCCCTGAAGTACATTTGGCTAAAATTTGGATGTTCAAATTTAATACTTCAAACACATTATGGAAGTTTATAGTGGGTAAAAAGAGATAGTTTTAATGCTAACTTTGTTTATGCAAAATTCAACTATAGTTTTGCATCAAAGTTTGTTCTGTCTTTTTTCACTGTGATTGATTTTAAGAATTGTTTTATGTCTGCTGTAATAGTCAATCACGTGACATACAGACAAAAAGTCTAAACATTCTTCTCTGCATCAAAGCTTATATGTGATGGCTCACCCTAAAAGTCATCTTTGAAGATGATATCAATTTTGATTTTTTTCATTTCACGTGTTGCAGCATTTTCTGAGCTTTAAAATGACACCTTACTTGTTGAAATTGGTCAAGGCAATCAAATTTTACAAGAGAAAATCTGCAAAAAAAAACTTATTATTTTCATTATTTTTTGCTGCCTATTTTAACCTGTATCTCGAAAAGTGTTTTGTCGCAAAGTCCCCCTTTTCAGGGTGAGTCATCACATATTTCATAAGTCAGAACATGACTTTGCATATCTTGCAAAGCCCTCTGTTGTATAAATGGAAACAAAAGTTATTTCATTTGAATGCATCATTAAAGACAAGATAAAATATAACTGAATGACCTTTGTTTCTAAGTAGATCATCACCATCAATTAAAGAAAACCAACCAAACTTAAACCAAATTTATTATTAAACCAACTACAGACTTGAGACGTGACAATGAATTTAACTTGCACAGAACTTAAAACGTAGCATTACACCATCGCAATAATTACTACATAACTTTCCAAGAGGTTCCGCGGTAAGATAAGCTTTGTTCGTAAAACGGTAAACACGCTTTATCCACTCACTCACAGTATGGTGTTCTTGCCGTTTCATTAAATACGCAAGTACAAAAATATCAGATGAAGTTGATCTTGTATTCAAAGACACTCTCATGTCTGAGCTGAAGAGGCCCTGTTGATGAGTTGTCACAAGCATGCATATTGCATAACTTATAAGCTCTTGTGGATAGTACAGCAAACCAGTATTTTGTCTATTACGTAATCAGAAGTGTTTGATAATATTCAAACAGTTCTTGAAATATATACACATATGATACTTGTCATAAGAAGAATTATAAATAACCCAAGGTAAAAAACCAATACCTTTGAAAATTCTGAAGAGAAATTTGTAAATTCTTTCCACTAGACAGATGTATCTTTCAAACATTTCTTGAAACTTAATCAGCTACATATGGGTCAAACTATTATAGTTCTTATGAGCTTTCATGCTTACTTAGCTTTTTATACAAGATTCAACTATTTTTTGCATCCAAGTTCTTGATCGAATGGTCTGTTTTCACCATAATCTATGTCTACTGCTGCACAGAAAATATGTACTTAAAATCATTCCTTATGTTTCAAATTATCAGAACATGACTTTGCATTCAAAGTCACAATGTTATATGAATGGAAACACAAGACTTTATTTGTATGATTACACTATCAAAGAGGAGATAAAAAAAAACGACCTTGGTATCTAAGTAGATCATCACCATCAATTAAAGAAAACCAACCAAACTTAAACCAAATTTATCATCAAACCAACCATCACTTACAGACTTCAAGAAATGAGACGTGACAATGAATTCAACTTGCACAAAACTTAAAACGTAGTATTACACCATCGCAATAATTACTACATGACATTCCGAGAGGTTCCGTGGTAAGGTAAGCTTTGTTCGTAAAAAGGTAAACACACTTTATCCACTCGCTCACAGTATGGTGTTCTTGCTGTTTCATTAAATACGCAAGTACAAAAATATCAGATGAAGTTGATTTTGTATGCAAAGACACTCTCATGTCTGAGCTGAAGAGGCCCTGTAATGCATTGTCACAATCATGCATATAGCATAACTTATGAGCTCTTGTGGATAGTACATTATTTCGTCTATTTCGTAATCAGAAGTGTTTGATAATGTTTAGAAAGTTTTTGGAAATTTATACGCATATGATACTCGTCATAAGAAAAATTATAAATAGCCAAGGGTAAAAACGATGCCTAATTCAGGTCTAAGAACTTTGAAAATTCTGAAGGAAGATTTTCAGAATTGTTTCTATTATACAGGATATATAAAAATTGTATATCTTTCAAACATTTCTTGAAGTGCATCTCTCTTGTTGAGATGGCTCATGGTTATATCAGTGATAAATCATCTAGGGCATTCCATACTAGATGCTAATAAATTGTATTTCATCATTTTTTTCATGTCAAAAATAGTTGTAAATAGAAGTTTTTGTACAACCACTGTGGTGGCTCCATTATACTATATTTTATCATGCGAAATTTGTAAATGAGTTGACGATTTCACTAACATTTAGCGATCATTAATAACCTCGTTTTGATCGCTAACTCCAAAAAAAATGTGAGTATTTTTAAGAATTTTTTGTTTTGGATTTAGCAATCTAAACGGGTTAGCAATCATCACTAAATGTTGTTAAATTGGCCTCTTGTCTTCTTATCTTATCTGAACGTCTCCCTCCAAATATCAACAGTTTCATTAAATTGTCTCACTTCACTTAAACCCTCCTTTTCCACACTAGCTCAACACTAAAATTTTTCATCATGTGAAATTTGTTTTACAAATCTGGTCAATTTGTCTCTTCTGAACATCCTCTCTGTATATCAACAGTTTCATCAAGAGGTCTAAATCCCCTTAAATCCTCCTTTTCCACGCTAGCTTAATGTTAACAAATTATTCATCATCCAATTTTGCAAGTGGACAATTTGATTAGGAGTTTTATCGTGTGTGTAAAGTGTGCTTAATATTGTGTCCGTAGCATTTATTCTACCATTCAGTAATCATTCAATCCAGCATGGTCAATAGTGATACATGATTATTACATTAGGGCTGGGCTGATTGTATTAGGAGTGGGCATATGGAGTACTTTTATTGAAAAAGTACACTGTATGCCTGATAAATTTCAATTGTGTATACTATTAACGGCTATTTGATTATCTTGTCCAGTATTCGTTGACGTACTTGTCGTGTTAGAATGTAGCCGTTGTCAAATAGGTTTAGGCTAACATTGACTTGAACCACTTGTTGATCATATTGAGAGTCACTCAGTACAAGAGTGGCTGTCCTTTCCTCTGGAAAGTATCCCTCTGATTGTTGCTTTTCTAGAAAGCCAAATTCATCCTTAATGGCATTAAAGACATGCCCTAAGTGGTTTATGGATACTGGCAATATTTTTGACATGAAAGTAGAAGGAGAAGCTATTTCAAAATAAGCTGAAATCATGGATGAAATATATGATAATATCCATTTGAAAGAATTTAAGAAAGTAATGAAAGATAGTCGAGGACCAAATATCTTATTACATAATGAATTTGTAAACATCATGCATGTGTGAATTAGATAGCTTAAAGTGCGGACTTGATAGGATTTGAATCATTTGAAAAGACTTCGACAGCACCAAGTGGTAAAAATCAGACCCTTTTTGCGACATTTGGGTGCTTAGCCAGTCTTGTTAAGTCTGATTCCCAAGGTTATCATATTGATCGTAACTTTAATGATTCATGAAGTGTATGAGTCCAAACTTGAACCAGCAAACTCCTCACCACATTATCACTGTATTCACAGAATCAAAGATCACAGGTTACTTTTGTCACACTTTTAGTGTCTTTTCGTAGCAAATTGTGATTCATGAGGGTAGCCGCAATTAAGTCCATGCTTTTCAATCAATTAAGACTCAGCCCCTTCAGGTCCATTTATGTTGCAAGTTTGTTGTTGATAGGCGCAACAGCAGTAGGTCACTGTAACAATTTAAGAGGCTAACTGTTATTTCATGTGGAATTCATATTCAGTTTCCTGTAATCTCATATTGTTTCTAAGTTAGAAAATATTTGTAAATAAAAGAAACAAAACAAATTATTTTAAATATACATGTATATCCTAACAAGCTTCATTCATGGTGGCGGACATAAGGAGTTCCAGAAGTGTTAAAAATATTTCCAATGAAATGTTTTTAAAACTCTTAAAAATGACACATGTATAAATAATCATTGTCATGTAAAATATTAACATGTAAGCTATGAGCTAAACCAATTCTATAAGGCTTGTTAGCCAGAAACTATCAAATTTTTATTTTGGTTATTTTACCACCAAATTAAAGTTCCTCTCGTACTTACTCTCTTAGCATGATCCATTGATATTTGGATGGACTGTTTTGAAAGTGCATATTTAAATCAATAATTAAGTAAATGTCTTGAACAAAAAACTGTGGCTACCCCTCACTTCCCAAACAAGTTTATCACACTTTGATAGGTCAGGGCATCAGTAAAGGCTCTGGAGGAAATGAATCCAAGCACCCTTAACATGAGGTATTCCATCACTTAAAGGGGCAATTCATGATCCACTTTTTATCCTCAAGGTCACCTCACTCAAAATTTAGCTTATACGAATCCTTGCCTGGAATATATTATAATGCCCAAACCATTCTTGCAAATGTGCTCACATATTTGAAAAAAGTGAGAAAGAGTGTCATTTTCTAATTATTGTTGGGCCTCGATTAAAACACAGTAGTCTATGGGAATTCTAGAAATATTTGCTTAAAAGCTTTAAACTTGAAAACGAAAGGTCCAAATCAAGCCAAATGTTTAGCATACAGTTATGTTGTACTCTTCTTTTTACTTAACTAGAAACGAGGTGAGGTCATCTCACCAGAATCATGAATTGCACCTTTAATTGTAAGTGCTCTTAGTAGTGTTTGTTCAAAACAAATTTGGTCATCTGCTCATTTGCAAAGGATTTCTATAAGAGAAAAGAAAGTAGCTTGCAATATATCTACAATACACATACTGCATTTTTACTTTGTTAGAACATGTTTTCAAATGATAGTGGATTCTGTTATTGGTGGTGTTCAGATATTTTTTATTGTTATCATACAACACAGTTATTCAGTAATCACAAAGGTGAAGACAAAAGTTCAAAACGTCAGTAGTTGAATTGGACGAGTGGATTAGTGGTTTTTTGTTTAAAATATCTCATGATTTTGTTTACAGATTTTTTTCATCTCAACAAATGATCTCTGTTCTTCTACTCCTTTTTCAGGTTGATATTTTTGCTCATCTAGAGCATTCATGGAATAGGATACCCTGAACATTTGAGGACCATGCCATAAGAGATGAGTCTATTTATTGAAAGTTATGTATCTCTTTAACAGTAAGAGTCTTTGCCATGCTTAATTTATGATAGAAAAAATCAAGAACGCTACAATGATGTTTAAACCGTTATAGTTAACCCATCATTGTAGTATGACATCAATGATAAGTCAATAACTTGATAACTTTAATACTTTTAATGCAATGGTGCTGCATCTCAAATGGTTAGAACAATCAAAACTTTTTTCACAAATGAAATTATTGCAAGAATCTGTAACACAGGGTGACATCTCATAAATGGTGACGACGCAGTCACACTTGACGATACAACATGATAATCTGGTAATACCCTGAGTGAACCTTTGAAACAAAATCAATCTGATGATGATTTAAATGTCCTCTCTGCTAGTTATTCAGTTATTAAAGAATGCATATTCAAATTCTAAGAACACTAGTGTGGTTTACAGGAGCCCATGACCACATGAGAATATGAACAGTGAATGATACATTGTTTAGGTGTGGCACCAGGTTTTTTTTGTTTTTTTTTTGTTAGGAGGTGCAACAAACATATGAGGTCCAAAATGTACGCCCAATTTTTTTTGTACGTAACTGGTGAAAAAAAGATGTCAATCTCATTTTCGATTTCACAATTTATCAAGAATCTGTAATACAGGATGACCGCAAAGACGTAGTCTTTTCCTGCAGTTACACACGTAGAATCAACCTGATAGTCTGGTAACACCCTGAGTGAACCTTTGAAACATAATCAATCTGATAATGATTTAAATCATGTCCTCTCTGCTAGTTATTCAATTCTTATAGAAAGCATATTCAAATTCTAAGAACACTGGTGTGGTTTACAAGAGTCCATATGAGTAATAGTGATATTCCCATCTAGAATCACTCATCCTCTGAAATAAACATGAGCCATCGGGTCTATGACCAGTGAAATCTTCTTAAATCAGCGATGACTTCACATGATAAGAACATAGTCATGAATCAAATAACAGTCATGTTGTTAAGATTTAACGTTTTACTTGGACATCCCAAATGACCACAAGGTCCATGACCACATGAGAGGGTGAACAGTGAAGGATATACTTTGTTTAAGTTTAAAGGAACAATTAACAATGCAGACACTTCAAGCAGATGATGATAAGCCTAGTCAAAGTTGATCTGCATTATTGCTACCATTCATTTCTAATGTTGCCCAAGATATTAAAGTAGATAAATCTTGCCAAATATCAATTGGTAGATTTTAACGGGTTCGCCATCGGACAAGTTTTGAACTGTCAAGCTTTCATCAGGGGTAGCTCTGACTTTTTCAGGACAAATATTATTATAAAGACATGTGGGCCGTCACTCCCCACTGATGACTTGTATGAGCCATTCACTGAAGGCTGCCCCTTGCCCACAATGTTAAAAGCTCTGACGGCGAACCCGTTAAAATCTACCAATTGTTATGAATTCCCGTTGTAAATGCCTTTATAAAAAAAACCTTGCTAAATATGTTGAATGATACTTAATGATAGTCATTTAATAGGCTTGAAACCGAAATTTGTTGGTTTTCATGATAAGTATATTACGATTCCAGTCAAATCCATAGCGACAAATCAGTATATATTTTACTTCACTGATACATAATATGGACATTATGGAATTAATTTAATTTGTGTGATGATGCAATCATGGAAATTTAACGAAATCTTGATATGTCAGCCAGTGACAACAAATGGTTGGAAGACAGGAATGGAAGACAGGAATTCTCTTCCAACCAAGAATTACTGTGACATTTCAAGATGGACATGCCATCATGAAGCCAGGTACCAGCATATCAAACTTGTAGCTCTTGAGCATATGCTTTTGTTGAATAAATGTGACCATTCACCACAAACCTTCCATAAAGTTGGCATTTTCTATTTTAAGACACTGGCCAAAATAATCTAAAAGTCACATTTTACAAAAATAAGATTTTTGCTTATTGAAATGTTCATTCCATTCTTATAATATTTCTTGCAAAGCTTTCATTTCATCTCCAAAATATTTGAAAATCTACATTTTCTAAATGCAAATGAATTAGAAATATAACTAAATTGACAACTTTTAAGTGCAAGGGTATTTTGTTTTATTTTGTTTTGTTTTGTTTCATTTCATACTTAAAAGGATCATAACTTTACTTCTAGGTGCCATATAAATTTGGAACAAGTTTCAGTTTAAAGCTGGGAAAAAAATGTTGTTTTCCACAATAAAAAACCCATTTGTTTTCAATGACATGAAATTGTACATTGGTACAGTGCAATGGTATATTTGTATTCAACAATCATTTTATTAGGCAGACTGTCACCAGGTAAAACATATTTTATCACATGTTTTTGGCTCTACAAGTTTATTTTATAATCCAGTCCTTTAAAGCACTAAATGCTATTGTAGAACACTTAGATAAAGGTATATCATGAGAGCTTATGTTTGGTTATTCTTAGGGACACTTACAATAACATTAATAAACAAATGATGTTAATTGTAACATGAAATTTGGAAATGAGAAGTAACATAGTGTACATTGATTTAATTAGAGTTCAGGACTGAAGCTGTGGTCCTTCCATGACTTAAAATGCTATTTTCTTTCTGGCTAAATAACTCCTCTCTAAGACAGCATTTCATTTTTCCCAAACACATTGTTTTAGCTCAAGTACCTTAACTTCATAAAATGTTATGTCCTATTTGTTGACCATACTATTTGCTTTTGATTGCTGTGACCAAAACACATTGAAAGAAACACATTTTGAGATAAGGCCTAGACATATCTCATGTTGATTTTTGCAACTGCCTGTAAAAGACAAAGCATGTTTTAGACTGAAAGCAGCTTTTGTGTCATGCTTTTAACTGAAAAGGAGCTTTTCTTTGAGTAGTAACTTAGTAAAACTCTCCAATAGAGACAGAGATGTAGCCTGATTTTTCAGTAAATTTGTATCCCTGCCATAAATTTTCTATCAAGATGATTTGCCATTTTATTTGAAGAACAGCATTTTGATTGACATTTACCATAAAAAGTTGTAAAAAAAATAGAAAAACCTGGCTTAATATGTGTGCTTTACTGTGTAGGGCATGATTATTGGTCATGTACTTTTCTTTTTTTTAAATAAAAATAACAAGATGGTGAAATCATTTATTCATAAATTTGTCACATTTCTTCTCATCTTTCTTCCATGCTACCCATTGAATAACACCTTTCAATATAATGTACAAACATTGGCGGCTAAGATGCTAGAAATTGAGTATCTTAGTCTTTTATTGGGGTCATGTCATCCAGAGTTTGTTTTTATGTAAAATATATAACAAACCTAGGAGGAACTCACATATTCAATGTATACGTGACCGTCTTTCCAAAACGAGCCATAAATGCAATCTCTTGCCATTTTCACTTTTGTAAATATTTGCAAAGACCATGTTATAAGGATTAAAATGACACCTCCCCTCAATGACACCATCAAAGGTTGTCAGGGAGTAACATACTTAGGGCTCTGTCACACATCACGAAACGTACAAATAACATACTAATAAGGTACACTGGTTTGGTATTCGATAAATATGTATTTGAATGACCAAACCAGTGTATGTTATTAGTACATTATTCATATGTTTCTTGATGTGTGACAGGGCCCTCTGATAAACACATTCAAAGATCAGTAAGCCCTATATTTTCTATTGATTGTCCTCAAAATATACAGACATATTTCATATTTCTGATCATCTTCTTGAAATGAAACTTTGTTGGTGTTTTGAAGTAAGCATAAGGATTGTGAATCAGTCAAAAAATCAATTTTGGCAAATTACGACCTTGACATGTATTTTCATCTGTAGCGCAATTGAAGTTTGCTGCATTTACAGCTTGTTTGAAATGGACAGTCACATATTGGAATGTGTCATTCAAATGGGGGATTTTTTCACAAAAAAACATGATACATAGGTCAAATCATGATAGAAAATGACCATAACTTCCTAGATTACTTACTCCTTAGACTATAGCTGTTTGCATTTGTATAGAATACTGTTTTCAGTTTTATCCCATGTCATCTTGCAGGTCAACATAAGTCTTCCCATGGTCTTCATTCATAGGAAGGTTGCTGTTTAGCAAGCTCCTGAATTGCCTTGCCAAAATCCTCAAATCAATCCTCTATAAATTGAGCAAAATTTCTAAACATGGATACCCTTTTCAACAACAACAAAATGTTGAACATGTGTAAAATCATGAGAAAATAACCTCACTATCCTGTCTAACATTGCTGGAAATGGTTAAAAATTGATCAAAGTTTAATCAAATTAAATAAACATGGGTACGTCTTTTCAGAAAGTTGCCTTTATAAATAGGTAATGAAAAGAGTTACCCATGTTTATGGTTCTGGTCAAAAGGACATGCTTTTTCTCTTTAAACATAGAAAAAAAAGATGAATGAGATATTTATTCAAAATAGTACTGTTATTTGGTAAAAGCTTAGATTTTCAAGATATCTTAACTTGACCCTCTAAGCATCTGAATTTATGTTGTTACTTTTGTTGTGTTAAAAACATCTGATAAGTAGCTGTTCCAATGAGAGAAAGTAGGGTGCCAAATTTGACAACTTTCTCGTGATGATATGTGACCTTTAAAAACAACATTGACTTACAATACATGACATTTATGTGTTGAGTAGTAAAGTTAGTGTGTGATCAGAATGATGACCCATCGTGATAAAACTTAATGAAGGCAAGAGATATACGAGTGATGTGGCCATGAAGGTGATAGAAGCAGAAACAGACAAAGTAGGTTGCAAAATTTGGCAACATTGTTGGATGGCAGGAGAGTTAGTTTCTGTTGTGAATGATGACACATAGTGATAAATATGTTCTCTATATGGTGAAACATGATAATGGATTGAAAAAGAATGGGTAAATTTGAAAAATGAAAAACTAGTGATTTTTTTCCTAACTTAAGGCTCTGTCACACATCACAAAACGTACGAATAACGAACTAATAACGTACACTGGTTTGGTCATTGAAATACATACCAAACAGTGTACGTTATTAGTACGTTATTCACACGGTACGGTGATGTGTGACACAGCCTTTAGGGACAAGCTTTTATTTAGGGGCCACATATTTTGAGAATAGTGTTCACCTTAGGATACAAGACCCCTAGCCACCTAGCTGCAGTTTATGCTATTGAAACTTATGTAAATATGACCTAGCATTATCTGTGAATTCCCATGTGAATGATCACGCTATTAACTTATTATCCACCATTAATTTATCTTTCATTTTCCAATATTACGACTAAATCTTTTTAGAGACGCATCATCATTTGACCCATATATGCTAATTAATTGGTCAAGTATTCTAATCCATATTTGGTCATTGATGGTCAATCATTATCTGTCTGTAGGGGATTGTGGTTGATATGAATTATTGATCCGAGCACAGGGGTCCAAGGTGTCTTTAAAATGGTCAATAGTGACCGAGAGGTTTTATTAACCTTAACTCTTGTGTGTTTTGAGCCTTTTTAATTTGGAAATAAAACCTAGTAACATTAAATCACAAAATTAGGGATATCATAGCAACTTGTCAGAATGTTGTCTATTCTTTTATACAGACTGACTAAAATTGCATACCAAAGTGGAAAAAACATTGACAAAATACTTACTTCATAGGTCTCCATCAGAATCAGGTCATATTACACTAAGGACACATCAAAATATATATAACATGTAGGCTTTGCCAAAAGAAGGTATCAGGATTTACCCATCATGCCAGTGGCGTAGCCAGGGGTGGGCGAAATGCCCACCTCGGAAATTTTTTGGAGACATTTTGAAGACCTGGGAGAAAAATAAAGGGGGCAGGAAATTGCCGTTTGTCCATAAAATTACGACAATTAAAGCTGAAAATTGCTAAAAATTAGGTTGAAAACTCCATAAAGCACAATATTTGGCGAATTTCTTGAAAAACCCAGCCGAGGCGGCCCCTTGGAACCCCCTTTAAAGTCACTCGATAAAATCCATTGGAGAAATCTTGGGTGGTTTGCCCACCCCTGGAGAAAGGCCTGGCTACGCCACTGCATCATGCCTTGCTTCAATGGGATTTTTGTACAGGTTTAGATGAGAGGGTTTAGGGATGAAACATAGTACAATTAGCAGACCTACTCCAAACTTTAAATTTCAGATATGTTTCATCCCTAAACCCTCTCATTAAAACCTGTACAAAAAATCCCATTGGAAGTAAGGCATGATGGGAAAGTCCTGATATCTTCTTTGGCTTTACCATTTAACAGGTTTTTCTGATTAAATCACAACTTCACAGGATGAAACCTTTCATGTAGTAAAACCTACATGTTGCTTATTTCCTAAGTCTCTTGTAGTTTATAAAACAATGTGCAGCTATTTAGTCCTCAGATTGCATGCAGTAAAACCTACATGTTACTTATTTCATAAGTCTCTTGTAGTTTATAAAACATTGTGCAGCTATTTAGTCAGAATGTTGTCTATTCTTTTATACAGACTGACTAAAATTGCATACCAAAGTGGAAAAAAATATTGACAAAATTCAGATTTTTTTCAGTCAGATATTAGTATGTGTAAAATGCTAGATTCAAGTTCATATCAAGATTAAAATAAATAAGTAAAATGTTAGGCTTCCTTACTTAAAGGGGCATTGGACAAGTTCAGCATCATCCCTAAACTTTTCCCCAAGCATTTCGAGATTTTTGCATCATTTGAAGTATTAGCGGTAATAATGACAGCATGTAAAGTTTCATTGTTAAATTCAAACCCTTTATATCAAATTATTTAGATATTCTGTTATTTTTAATTATCGTTGTCGACAACGATAAATACTGCCCTCTAGAGTTGAATTTTTAAAAATGGCCTTCTCAGGAGATCTAATGCAAACTTCAAACTTCTTTTGATTTACCTGCAATCTATGATGTGAAAGGAATGTTCTACAAACAAATCTTTGGCTCTTTCATGGTATATAGCATCAATAAATACATTTAGAGAATAGCCTCATACCCAAGATCAATAAACAAAACAAAATTTTGATTTTTCTGAAGGTTTTGGTCAAAATTTTCCAAATATCTGGTGCTTGCTTGATGCTTGATGCTTGACGTAGTAATTCAAAAGAGCTCCAAGAAGCTATACTTGAAGGTGGGTGCAGGTGATGTCATAGCCATGGTGTAGGTGCGAAGTGTAGACTAAACAAAAGATTACTAATCAGGATCCAACAAAAGAGAAGAAATCCAAAACGAGGGTGCACTATATACAAGAAGCTGGCAGAAGATTACAAAAGATTGGATCCCACTGGAGGACGCAGCATCCTGATGGTAGGAAGAGCCGAGTCTCTAAAGGCAGCTGGTGTTAGAGCTGAAACAACACCTGGTGGCAGTTGATTCCAAATCCTGATGCAACGTGGGTAAAATGAGAACTTGTAGCTCTCGATGGTAGTTGTTGGGATGGTATATTTCAACAGATGATCGTGCCTGCCAAAGTAGGTAGCTGTTTGGAAAGCTGGAGGGATGCTGATGTTTACAAGATGGTGATGAATCTTGAAGAACATGACAGATTGCGAGGCTAGGCGACGAGTGTGTAGAGAGTCCCAGCCATTTTGATTCAGTAACGATGTGACAGATGTTGACCGGTGATAACCAGCATAAACAAATCTGGCGGCTGCATGTTGAACTTTTTCCAATCTATTAACCACTGATGTTGTGTGTGGGTTCCAGACTTCAGAAGCGTATTCCAAACGTGGACACACTAAAGATTCAAAAGCTCTCACCTTGACATCTTTGTTACATGGTGCCAATGTTCTTCTGATAATCTACTATTATTTTCTAGCATATGAAGTTTAAATCATCCATGAATACAATTTTGACATTTTGTCCAATGCCCCTTTAAGTTGGTGAATTTACTCCTTACTTAATTAAAATAAATAAGATCCTCTTCTGATCCAAACCAATGTGTATTTTTATGACATGCTATTTGTTTTGTCTTAAAAAGTCCATCATATGTAGAGATATGTAGGTTTTGCCATTTGACAGGTTTTTTTTTTCCAAATTACAATGGGAATCCTTTCACAGGTTACTTACTTCATAGGTCTCCATCAGAATCAGGTCATATTACACTAAGGACACATCAAAATTGTATATGCTCTGTAAAGTGTGCTGAGGCCGCGTGGAATTACAAGTCAGGGGAGGCGTAGTGCACTATAAATCACCTGCAATTTATTTATTTATTTTATTTATATATTCTGAAATACTATGCAGCTTAATCTGGGTAAGAAGGAGGTAATTTGATATGTTTGATAGTGTTACTTGTGTAATGTGTAATAAGGAGTAATGCTGTTGTGTACCATTTAAAGATGAGCATAATGCGAGAGTTACGCTTTGACAAATTAAAAACATTTTAATGAGCATTATGTAATTATTAAGACAAAACCACAATCAAAAATCTTTGTATTAACATTGTAAAAGCTGTTTCGCTGAATTAGTCATTAAAATGATCATGAATGATTCTCCTGTCTTTAAAGATCGCTCCCTCCTCTACATGTGACACGCACATTTGTTTTTCTTCTCAGTATGAAAGTAGGCTTCTTACGTTTGACGTAATTTACGTTGAAAATGATTTTCAAAAGTGGCAATTATATCATGTTTGGTACCAAATTAATTCTACAAGTTTGTTCTATCAATACATATGTCTATAGTTGCCATGCGAATCCTGGTTTTAAAGTTATAAGCATTTAAAAATGTGGAGTTAATTTTTGGACACCCTGTATTTAATTATTCTAAACTTTGTGCAAATATGCAAGAGGGATTTATCAAAATGTTTTCGGTAGATTTCAAAAAATTGAATACACCCTTCCTACAAAAATACTAAGGTTACCAAAGACGTATGTTGAATTCACCGCAAATGAAACAAATTGTGGAGTCTGGCACATACGCTTTGTAAGAGAGATGGGCACTCCGACCTGTGAAATACAAGACGTTCCCTTTACCTTTACCCTTTTTTATGTTGAATTTGTTTTGTAATTTTCATGAATATGTTTTCAACAACATTTTCATATGTTCAATATTAATATACTCATAAATGTAAATGAATACGGTTTTAAATCAGTACTTACAGTGACTGGGAGCAGAAATCTTAAATATGATTTTGTTAACACCCCAGGGGGTACTTGCATTAATGGAGCAAACCAGGGTATGCCACTGCACTTGGTCATTTATTCTGGGATTTTTTCATTATGAAGCCATAGCAAAAGAGCGTAAATTGTGAGCATTTTGTCTATGATTTGTGAAGAATTTTGCATCTTTTAAAATGATAGGTTTTCAGGCTTGAGTAGTGCCCCCCTTATTCAAAACAATCCTGAGTACTTCCCCCCCCCCCCCTTTTTTTTCACCATCAGGCTTAAAGACATAATCACACTGCTTTGATAACAAAACTAATTCTTCAGTAGATAGTTACAGGCTTAAGTCAAAATAAATTTGCATTTAATGACTGGCTAAAAGGGAATTACAATATATGCAAGGCTTGTAAGCCTGCTGGTCAGTTATCGCCTGTGTTTCAGTCACGATGAGATTATATCTTGATTAAGAGGAGAGTGTATTCTCATCAGAGAGATGAATCAGTGTACTTAAGGAATATTTTGCTGGATTATTGCAGTAGTTGAGTTGGTTGCACTAGTTTTGAAAATAAAATAAGTTGCCTTTTTAGAAAGTGGTCAGTTTATGTGGAAAAGATTTAAATTGCTGATATTGTTAAGAAAATGTAAATCAAATCATATTTTTTTTTCAAATTCCTGGTTGGGGCATTATAACTTTCTTTAAATTATTAGGATGTTTAAGAAAATGAACTTTATATAATACTATCGTTTTCTGTTCTTTGATAGGTTAACTGATATCTGAAAAAAAGGAGAGATACACTTTTAAAGGGACAGAATGACAGATTCAAAATTCAAAAATTGCAACAAATATTCAAATTGATTTGAAAAATAGCCTTTCAAGTTATTGCTAGTTCAGATAATGGGGAATATAATCTTCATTAGTTCAGTAACCAGATAATAGAGCTAAATGGTAAAACTAAAAATGCATGCATAACAGTGGCGTAACCAGACATTTTCATTTGAGGGGGCGAGCAGGGCAAAACAATTTTGCAGGGGGTGGGGGCAAAAACTATTTTGTTTAGACTCAAAAAAGTGCACCTAATAATTGTTCATACAGCAAATCACCCAAATTTGCTTAAATTCATTAAAAATCCCATTTTTCATCAAAAATGTATACTACTTTGGAGAACATTTTTGAAGCTTTCTTAAAAATTGGACAATTTTGAAAACAAAAATAAAATGGTTAATTTTGCATTGTTACATCAACAGTACACTATATATTGATTCTTTCTTGATTTCATTTGGGGGAGGGGCAGATCCTTTTTTTGGAAGCGAGAGCTCCCACCCACCCCCTGCCATTCCCCCCCAACCCCCCGCTGGTTATGCCACTGATGTATAACCTTCATTTTTAAAAACATTAATTAAGAAGAGACACACAAAATAAATCTATTCAAATATCCAATGCACTCCTGCATCAGTTCAATTGATGCAGATTTTCTCCATTGCATTTTGTTTTCTATGGATTTAAATTGGACCTAATTGTGCACCCATTAACTTTATAAGAATCATCGATCATGGCAATTGAATACGGCGACAGCTAGCTGGGATGCATTGATTGATTTCAAATAACTCTGACCTAAACATGTAAGTGTCATAATTGCTTGTGTATATAAATATGTAGATCTTTGCAAGATGATTGACATGTGGCAT